>CM070009.1:22906300-23193800 GCA_036247105.1 Cirrhinus mrigala | reverse complement strand
GACGTGCTTTAACAGTTTATGGCAACAACAATAAGATCTCTGGTTAAAAGCGTTACCGTTACTGTTCTAGCTGCACTAATGGTTAAGGGCCTTTAATCTGAAACGCAAGCTACATTCGACGACAACGAACCAGACGCCAATAACAATTTAAACAATGACAAATGTAAGCAGGGTACAATCCACATCGCTTACTAAATCAGTTGGCCTCACGTTTTCTATCACCACACCAGCATGAATAACGCGTTTTGTATACCTACTGACTCTGGCGCTTGCCATACAACGTGCGTAACAAATTCCAAACGAAGCCCGCGAATTATTATGTGTGGTACCGTTTGCGTTGCATCCTCCCAACAACACGAAAGACATTTTACAAACAACCCACCTGGCCTGCTTTCTAGAATGCCTAACGCGTCGTAACTACCAGTCAGCTTTGTCCTTACAGGAGATTGCCTGTTTCTTTAAATAATATAAGTCCCACCACGAAGGGTAGTGGGTAACCGCAATCCCCTGCTTTGTTGCTAAATGGATCTTTTGAGTCGAATCTTTTCAGAGAATTAGTTGAACGATTCACAAAACTGGTCTGAACGATTCGTTCACGAATGGGACTAATAACGTATCGGTCAGAGCGGTTCTTGAATTATCAGCTCACTGACTCGGAGCTAAGAACCGTCTTTTTCTTTATCGACTGAGAACCGGTGAGTGAACAGATAGTGGGGAACATTTGGAGTAATGTTGATCGAGGATTTCACTGATATAGCGACAAATAATCAAGTCGAATAATAGATTTTTACCAAGATGAGTGTATGACAGTTTTATTTGTGTATTAAGTTAAATTTAAACATCTTTGTAAATTATTTAATATTGCAATTTAAATGCAAATTTCACTACCAGTCAAAAGTTTTTGAAAACTAAGAAGTTCAATGTTTTTAAAGAAGTCTGCTCACCAAGCCTTGATCCAAAATACAGCAAAAGCAGTAATATTGTGAAATATTTTTACTATTTAAAATAACTCTTTTCTATTTGAATATATTTTTTAAAAGTAATTTATTCCTGTAATCTCGTGATCATTCAGAAATCATTCTAATATACTGATTTGCAGTTCAAGAAATATGTATTATTATTATTATTATTATTATTATTATTATTATTATTATTATTATTATTATCAATATTTAAAACTGCTGAGTACTGTTATATTTTTCTTTCAGGATTCTTTGATGAACATGGGGGAGATTATAGAAATTAATACAAGGACACTTTAAATTGATCAAAAGTGATGATGAAGACATTTATAATGTTACAAAAGATTTCTATTTAAGATAAATGCTGTTCTTCTGAACTTTCTATTCATCAAAGGAACCTAAAAAATATATACTCAGCTATTTTCAACGTAATAATAATAATACATGTTTTTGAGCAGCAAATCAGAATATTAGAATGATTTCTGAAGGATCATGTGACTGGAGTAACGATGCTAAAAATTCAGCTTTGAAATCACAGGAATAAATTACATTTTAAAATATATTCAAATAGAAAACGGTTATTTAAATAGTAAAAATATTGCTTGGTGAGCAGAAGAGACTTCTCTAAAAAACATGAAAAATCTTACTGTTCATAAACTTTTGACTGGTAATGTACATTTAGTTATACAATAACCCCTTTTAACGTTGTATTTTGCAATGGAACTTATTCATTAATTCATTATTATTTTACATCTGAACATTGTATGTAGGAAGCATATATCGCGTGATGACGCGTTCTGACTGAAAAGAATCACTGAGTCGGATATTTGAACCGGTTCTTTGAAACGGACTGTTCGAAATAACCGCGGACCTTCACTAGCATTTGGAAGAATTTTTCCCCTTTTCTTTACTCTCATTTCTATTTTTACTATTTGCTGCTTCTTTATTTATATGTTTTGCAACTAGCATAGGGTTTAGTGTAGAATAATGAAAGTCGTCTGTTATTTTTCCTCTAAATCGCTTAGCTGCCCTATTTTAATCTACATGAACTGTTTCCCTCAGTTTGGCAGACACGTAACAAATTGCGTAGGACTGCTACAAAAGTTTACAAACCAGTGCAATGAACTTTAATTCACATCGCCCCCCTTAAGGATAAAACGCCACCCTGCGGTTGGAGATGTTCTTGCAGGCTCTTGACGTCTCTGTCCCATAGGGATTCTGTTAGCGCAGTACCACGCACACATTTTACAGTCAGAGGGTTGCTCGGAAACATAATTAAATGTTTCCCCGTCTAAAAATACCCAATTTACCACATCTTTGATTGAGATATAAAATATTATGGCCCAGGTGCACCCAAGGGCCCTGGTACACACATTAGTGTTTCACACTGAACCTTCCCCCTATTGGGGTGCAGTAAATGAATATGCTGCTATGCCACTGTGCGGGAGAGTATACTGTTACTATTTAATGATTCTAAGACTACACTTTGTGTAGTTGCAAATGCACTACAGTGCTGTTATAAGTCATACCATAAAAGGGATAGTTCACCCAAAAATGAAAATTCAGTCATCATTTACTCACCCTAATGTCAACCTGTGAGTTTCTTTCTTCTGTTGAACACAGGAGGAGATGTTATGAAGAATGTTGTTAGCCAAACAGTTGGTATAGCCACTGACTTCCGTAGTATGGGGAAAAATACTATACTATAGAAGTCAATGGCTACCGTCAACTGTTTAGTTCCCAAGATTCTTCAAAATATCTTCTTTTGTGTTCAACAGAATAAAGAAACTTATACAGGTTTGGAACAAGTGGAGGTTGAGTAAATCCTGACAGAATTCTCATTTTTGGGTGAACTATTCCTTTAATGGTTATGGTCTCCCTCAGTATTGAAGCCTTTTGATATCTAGTGAGTTTTGAGGGTTAATTTAGGATTCCTGTGCATCTCTCCAAGCAGGCTTCATTTGAGTTTTGTTACCTAATCTTTGGTTGCACAGTCTTGATGTAACCGCTCACATTTTCTTTGTTTTGCAGGGGCATTCACTTTGCATTACTTCTCAAACAGACATGGTACCGCTTCCCTGCATTCATGCGTGACTCTATACCCAGCACTATAGTATTAAGCTGAAATACAAACCCCTCAGGGAAAAGCGAGAGCTGCAGTTTGAGCGTGAACAATTGCCTTTTTTGGCTTTTTTTTAAACTAAACATGAGTTAGGGTGCAGACAGTGTCCAGAAAATAAGGGCCAGTATGATGGTTGAATTGAACAGACCAAAAATAGAAAGAGAAGCCAATTGGTTACTCACATTTTGGGATGTTTCTTTTCTTTCTTTTTTTTTCTTTTCAGTTTGACATGCAGAGCTAAAAACAGATTTGCAGATGTGTTAAAAAACAACATCAGCTAAGAACTTCACCTAAGTGTGGAGGAGCGTGTTCTCCTTTGAGATCTTAAGCATCAGCCATGTTCTGCACCTGCTGCATGGAGTAGTCTGCTAATAGGTAAATCATGTTCACTGCGACTGCAGAAAATGAGAAAATGGCCATTTCCTTCTGTCCGTGAGGATAATGGGAGTTGGGGGCTGGAGGTGTACCAAGTGCTCTGACTTGGAGAGTCTTCAATAAGCTCAAGTCCTTCCCACAGAACATGGTGACATCACACAAAGAGCTTTTCTATGACTCATGTCTGTGTTTTGAATGAGTTTGGATCAAATATAACATAGTCCAAGTCACATTTACTGAAATGATTCAGAAGAGGTTATGATGGTGAAATAGAGAGGTTGCATATCCTCATATGGTGCTTTTAAGCAAATTTTCTTGAAGGGAGCATCTGCTGTTGGGAAAAAGCAATCATGAAATATAGTCAAGAAACATTTTTTTGTCCATCCTCATAATCATATTTAGAAGATTTGCTACATCTTTTTGTCGTCAGTTATGTTCATTATTTCATTTAATGTTCTATCTATCTATCTGTCTATCTGTCTATCTGTCTGTCTGTCTAACAGTCAAAAGGTTTTTTTTTTTTTTTTAAGTCTTTCTGCTCACCAAGCCTGCATTTATTTGATCCAAAGTACAGCAAAAACAGAAAAATGTTGAAATATTTGTACTATTTAAAATAATTGTTTTCTTTTTGAATATATTTTAAAATGTAATTTATTCCTGTGATTTCAAAGCTGAATTTTTAGCATCATTACTCCAGTCACATGATCCTTCAGAAATCATTCTAATATTCTGATTAGCTGCTCAAAAACACTTATCATTACATTTATACAACATATTATTATTTTTATGTTCAAAACAGCTAAGTACAATTTTTTCAGGTTTCTTGGATGAATAGAAAGTTCAGAAGAACAGCATTGATCTGAAATAGAAATCTTTTGTAATATAATAAATGTCCTTAACAACACTTTTGGTCACTTTAAAGCATCCTTGCTAAATGAAAGTATTAATTTCTATAATTTCTTTATAGAAAAGCTTCTGAATGGTATAGTGTATAATATTACAAAAGCTTTTTATTTCAGATAAATGCTGATCTTTGGAACTTTCTATTCATCAAAGAATCCTAAAAAAAAAGACTGGAGTAATGATGCTGAAAATGTAGCTTTGATCACAGGAACAAATTACGTTTTAAAATATATTCAAACAGAAAACAGTTATTTTAAATAGTAAAAATATTTTATAATTCTACTGTTTTTGCTGTACTTTGAATCAAATAAATGCAGGTTTAATGAGCAAAAGAGACCTTTGACATAAAAAACAAAAAAAACTTTTGACTTCTAGTATACTGTATCTATCAGATAATTAAGGTTCTGACGAATATGCTACCACTGAATACCCGAAACACTGTCATTGCATTTTTGAGGTGATTTCTTTTTCTTTCTTTCTACCTTACAATAAAAAAAAAAATTGTTTTTGATTTATGCAACTAGACGTGAAAATAGGAGGATAAACGCATAAGTGCGTATTGAGCCACTCTGATCGGTTATATACGGTATGAACGAGCTGAGATGAAACGCTCGAGGTTCCCTCATCTCATGTAAGAAAGTACTGGTGTACGAATGCTGCAGAAACGCATCGAATCGAGATGGAATAACGTGAGCTATGTGCGTGAGAGCAGCATCTGCGCTGATGAGCCCCTGATGTCCGAGCAGCGCTCACTGTACATGGCAATGATGAGCTCAGTGGTTTCCGCAGTGAAGTTTGGCTCTGGAATTTCAAACGCTCATACGTCACCGAGAGGCAATCCCTCACCGAAATGATTCAGATCCGCTGAAAAAGCAGAAGAATCACGCCACGACAGGTAAAAGCTCCACAAAACCCAACCGAGGTCATACACTAATAATCCACATCCAGCGAGTTTATGAGTATCTTGTCTATTATAACTTTTACGATTACGTGCAAGTTAGCCTTACGTCAAGTGACGGTTTAAACACTCTTGTGTTCAAAACCGGCGAACGACTCAGAAGATTTGAAGACCGTTGCACTGAAAACTGTTTCTTCTTAGGGGGTGCCTTGCTCTGAAACAGGGTGTAATTCTCATTTTCACCTTAAGGATGTGTTACTGACGGCATCCCTCAGTTCCAGAGAGGCTGTGGGGAAAGAGGACTGTGAGACTGTCCTGTGGTCCTGCTTGCAGATTCAGTCCCAATTTTCTTGCGGATTCAGTTACCAACACGCGAGTCTCGCGGTTCTGTTTACCGAGGAAGAGTCATGGATAATTCATAAACATGCAAACCACTGGATTAATTTGATTCATATGCTTCTGTGGTTGAACTTGAAGGATTCGTCGGTGGGAATAATTATCCCTATTTCCAACCTGGCTGGTGAGAGGAGGACTGTTGCAATGTCATCCCATTCAACATCTTTGGAGCTTTGTGGAAGAGGGATGCTGTGAGTATTATTGTTTTCTTTTCTCTGTCTCTGTTAAAATTCAAATCGTTTGGTCTTAAAGGACACTGGAGAATGAACATTAACGTTTTAGAATTCAGTCTAACCGTTCAGTTACAGTGAAATTAATTTGATGCAGGAAAACGCGGCTTTTCTTGCATCATTGGGGATGCGCGGTCCTAAAACAGAGGCATAAAAGGAAGAAAACGGGATTTGATACTTTGTAATGTTAGGATGTAGGGCTTTTAAACAGTAAGTTGTGTTTTATCGAGTTATGTCAAACAACACGCTCTTGTTTTACCTGTAAGGAAACTCGTGTCATGATCATGTGAGCATCAAATCTGAAGATTTTCCCTCAGGAGTGCGCTTCGCGTTTGCTGGATAACACGAAGGAATTTAGACAAAAAGAAAACCAAAAAGAGCAGAAAAAAAGATAAACGTGTCATTTTAAACGTTTTCACGTGATAGACCACTTGCCTGTGGTTGCTTTGATATGTAACAGATGAATGCGGATTTTGGTCGAGTTGTTGATCCAACTTCAAATATCAGGCTAGCCTACTTTTCTTGTTAAATCATATCGCTGATTTTATGTTCCATTAAACAGCTGGATTGTAAATGTTGCTTCTGTTCTGTCAAAATGGATATGATCGACCTTCGTAGTTAATTCTGTTGTAAAGTTCTCATGCGTATGTTTTTTCATTGAATATTATAGTGTCCTACAGCGTACTGAGGTTCCAGCTGAAAACGCAAAACGAGACGCGTCAATAGGGGGCGCACTTGCATAATGGTCGTTTTGAGGAAATTAATGAGGTATCAGAAGGAATATTCATCTAGATATATTTCCCATGTTAAGATCTCTGTCACGTTGTAAGAACACTGATATCGCATTTGCCTGAAATAACAAATGAGGACAGTTTTATTCACGCAAACAGCAAAATCTTTCACAAATTATGCCCTTTCTCTCTCTCTCTCTCTAATTAATTAAAGTTACATTAAAATGAAAAATCATATGAATGTAAAATGTAATTGTAAAAAGACCTGGCCTTCAGCCAAAGTGCATGCAATCTCAGCTCCACGTTCATTAATGTTTGTCACATGGTTCAAAATTCATGTGATGATTTATTTATCTATTTATTTTCACATGCAGATTTTTGCAACGACTCAAAAACATGATGACAGTATCTGTGTTGGACAAAATGTCATTTAATGTCTTGAAACATTGTTTTAAAGACATAAAAACAAGCATGCTCTGCTATATTTAAACATCTGTATATATTTTACAAATATTAAATCACTGTAAATCTAAATATAAGCATATCATCTAAATGCATACCTGCAAAAATGCATCAAATTTTCACCAATCTCTGCTCAACTGCATTGAAACAAATCAACCATTCATGTTTGCTTGCTCTACTGAATTCCTATCAGCCAAAACTGTGCTAAATCTAGCTTGTTCATTCATTTGTCTTTAATAATGGCGATGTGATGCATTATGCTTCACGTGAATCGCAAGCTCCAGCAGCCCCTGCACCATATGTTGTTTCTCTGCAGTTTTGTGCCTTGCTTTACAATGCATCTGTTTGCGTATACATGCTGGCCACAGTAGCGGAGGGCCTGTGAGCTTCCTCCGCTCAGTCAGTCCAAGACTCTTCATGTGATGATGTCAGCTCCACTCTCTTCTGCCCTGCTTGCTGCTCAGATCCAGTGTCACATGTAATATTCATCATTTGCTCATTGCTAGCTATTCATTGCCTAAATTCCAAAATGAGATTATAAAATCCTGCGCCTCTCGTCGCTGTTGTGTAACTCCGCTGGACTGAATGAAAAATGCATTTGCTATTAAATAAGTATTTGAGGTAGTGTAATTGTGAACTTAAAGAATTATTAAGCAGTGTTGCGTAAGCTTTAGCAATCTGGAGTCATTATGGGTTTTCTTCTGCTTGATGTGTTTCGTAAACCTCTAAATGGATTATATCACAAACAACCTCTATTATGTGTGTGTTTTTGTTCTGCAGGGAATGAAGTTGAGCACTATGGGGTTTTCCAGGTTGGTTCTTCTGACTCTTCCAGCTCTCCTTACCCTCATCAGCGTCTCACATGCGGCAGAGAAAGTGCCCATACTGAACATTGCCGTGATCCTGGGTCAAACACGCTACATCTCCGATAGAGATATACGGGCTCTGTGGAGCAAAGATGACCCTATTGATGTCAACGTGGTGACCCTGCTGGTGAATGAAACAGACCCCAAAAGCATCATCACCCATGTGTGCGATCTCATGTCCGGGACTAAAATCCATGGGGTGGTGTTTGGGGACGGCACGGACCAGGAAGCCATCGCCCAGATTTTGGATTTTATTTCCTCTCAGACTTTGATACCCATTCTGGGGATCCATGGCGGCTCGTCCATGATCATGGCGGATAAGGTCAGTCGGTAATATGTCAAACATCAGCTCACCGAGGGTACATTCTTGAATATTAAAGTGCTCTACTTGAGCTTTTCAAATTCGTTTACTCCAGATCTGGAGTGGAAGATGAGCTCGAAATATTATTGAGATCACAAAATGAGTTCAGTGTGCACTCTTAATGTGGTTTAGTAATGACAATGATGTAAAATAATGTCATTAGTGCAACATGCAATCGTGGCTTAACTGTTCCCCTGACAAATTACCATATGGAGTTATTTCACGACATATGCTCCATCAGAAAAAGCTGGAGTAATCACTTTACTCAACCCGATAACAAATATCTCTTTATACTGAATTGTCATAATTTCAATCACAGCTGTCTTTATGCAACACTCACTTCATTTGAAGGGTGAAAAAAACCCAAAATCAGATATGAGCTCAGTTCGAGGTGGTAAACTTAGAGAGGTGATAATTTGCCACTCTGTTGACTTTGTTCCGTTTCCATTACCGACCACTAACGGCGCATCTGAATCCCCACTCGCTATAAAATCTTGTTGCAGACTTGGATTGAGTTTATATAATAATCCTGTTTCTCATGAGCAGTCGCTGCTGCATTTAAATGTGTTGACTCGCTTTTCATCTCGGGATGTCGCTGTATCAAATGAAGCAACCTTTTGAAAGATTATTCTCAGGAGATTTTCTTCAGCGGTACATTAAGTCATTCTAAAGCACTCTGTGTTGATCCTTAAGGAGATAAATGTCTGCACTGTTTTAACTCACGGGGACCTTTGCGTCGTCTTTTTTTGTTGAATAATACATCACGTGCATACATTTTAAACTGTGTATCACTAGGATGTGAGTGTGTACTACCAATGACACGTTGGTGTGAACTTTGCATGGTTTACATACATCTACGTCATGGTAGCATTCCCAGATAGCACACGTACATCTGCAAGATGTCTGTTAAAGATCACTTGATCTGGAAAGCATCTGCTTTGTATGAGCATCTGACAGACGTCTGTGAGATGTCAGTTTTACATACATTCTAAATCATAAACATCTTAAAGACATCTAGACATCCGATATAGACATCTTCCGGATGTAAATGCAGGCGTCAAATAGACGTCTCCGTGATGTATGTGTGCTATCAGGGTTATGGATACAGCGCTTCAAATATGCCTTCTTTATAATTATGTGTGCACTTTAAATGTCCCAAATGTTGCATGTCATGTGATTTGATTCTTTCGTTTGCTGGTTAGGAAAGACAAGGTGAAATTAATGGTAGCTCATGGCTTTTTCATTCTTTGGGAGACAAGAAAGCATACATGTGGTAATTAACGTTGGGCCGCTGGGCAGGTCTTACTTCATTTAGTGCCCATGCAGCAGGATTTGAGCCCAATAAACACAGGGATCATTGGCATGTGTCAGGGGATCCTTTGTTTTATATCTAAAGTGCTGCCTCCCACTGAATGCGGCCGATGCGCAGGCACGCTCACGGCTAGTTACGGCCAAAGATCAACTGACTGTCCTATTGACGTTTTTGGGTTGCTTTCCCATATATCTTCAGCCTGAAGCAATTGATTTAAGACACATGATTGTCATTTAATATACGCAGGTGCCAAGAGACATACAATGGAGATGGCCATGTAGGCAATTTAGTTCTTTCTCTCCTCCATCACTGACAGAGAGATGCAATGATCTGTCTTTCCAAAGTGGATATATAAATTCTAAAGTGCTTATCCATTTATATACTCCTAATAGATTCCCAGTAGATCGCACATTCAATCTACCAATCAACCATTCAATGGTTCAAACTGAGGTCTTTGCTGTTTTGACACTGTTAAAAAGAGCCTTTCAGGCTGCATTTAAATTGCAAGTCTTAATGCACAGATCCAATCTTTTGACCATATCTGATTTTTTTTTTTAAAAAGGTGTATGTTTGTAGAGTAATTTACAGCAGCTTAGAATGCAGCTTAACCAATCAGAGTCAAGGACCGGAACTATCCGTTCTATAAATCTGTGTTTACAGTAATTCCCGCCCATAATGATTGTCAGTGATCGTTTTACTATGCACATGGTAGACCCTCGGGTTTTAAATGGCCATGCTATTAAAATTGTTAATATAATTTATGTGGCAATTATTTGCCACCATGGACAACATCTGTCATGGATGTTTTACAGCACAAAATCTGAATTAACGAATAAAAATAATGGTATTTTTGTTGTTGTTGTTGTTTTTTCAGTTAGAAAAAAGTTACATCATCAGTTACAGCTTGTTAGAAGTAGCGCCAAGATGATATTTATTTAAATAAATTTAAAAGAGAGAGAGAGAGAGAGAGTGCGAATTAGTGTGAAGCTTGTTGGTTTAATGACAAAAACTGCTAAGTTATCACCTCATTGCTAAGAAATGTAATGTAGCTTTTAGCAGCAAAGCTGTTGTATTTATTAAATTCACGGGGCAGGGGTTGAAAACCAGCTATTGAACGTCCGATTTATTACCTGTAGAACGTTTCTCAATAAAATGTAGCATTAAAACGCTAACGTTATCTTTATGGGCAACATGTCACCCTCGCATTGAGAGTTCTCAGGGGAATCAGATAGACATTTAGATGTAGGTCAGATGTCCAGATATCGGATATGTATCCGATTAAATTTCCACATTTGAAAGTGGCCTAGATTGGATGTGAAAAAATCGTATTTTGTGAAGATTTTTGTGTTTACATGTGTGCAACAAATTCCGATTTGTGAGAAAAAGATGTGAGCAAAAAATGTGATTTTTTTTTTTTTTGTGCCAGTGTAAATGCAGCCTCAGATGATTTAACACACTTGGTAGTCAAAAATGAATGTGCCACATTGCATCTGAAGTGAAAACTAATCTGACCTGGTAAGTCCTCACCTGTAAGTCAACCACTGGACTAAAACAAGGGTTTTAAACTTTGCCAGTAACACGTGGCTTTTAAAGAACTACTTTAATATACGTCATATCAACAGTGCTGATGTTTGTGCTTTGAGCATGGTCAGCTGGGACCTGAATAACAATCCTGCACTCTTAAAGGAGAGATGATTTACTGACCCCCTTGTCATCCAAGACGTTCATGTCTTTCTTTCTTCAGTCGTAAAGAAATTATGTTTTTTGAGGAAAACATTTCAGGATTTCTCTCTGTATAGTGGATTTCAATGGTGGCTGTGATTTTGAACTTCCAAAATGCAGTTTTAATGCAGCTTCAAAGGGCTCTAAGTGATCCCAGCTTAGGAAGAAGGATCTTATCCAGCGAAATGATCAGTCATTTTCTAAAAAAAAATATAATTTATATGCCTTTTAACGTCAAATGCTCATCTTGCCTAGCTCTGCGTGAACTCTGTGTATTGGATGATTTTGAAGTTGGAGGAGAAAATGAGATGGGCGTTTTTTGACCTACCTTAACTGTCTTGAACCGGAATACACACGCAGAGCTAGACAAGACGAGAATTTGAGGTTAAAAGGTATATAAATTGTTAATTTTTTTTTTAGAAAATAACCGATCGTTTTACTAGATAAGACACTTCTTCCTTGGCTGGAATCGTTTAGAGCCCTTTAAAGCCGCATTTAAACTGCATTTTGGAAGTTCAAACTCACGGGCACCATAGAAGTCCACTATGGAGAGAAATAATGAAATGTTTTCCTCAAAAAACATAATTTCTTTATGACTGAAGAAAGAAAGACATGAACATCTTGGATGACAAGGGGGTGAGTGCATTATCTGTAAATTTTTGTTCTGGAAGTGAACTAATCCTTTAAAAGTAAAAGGCATTTCATTGGCATCTTTAGTTCCATTAAGAGCCTTTGACATCCATGGAACCTTTCTATAGTGGAAAAAGGTTCTTTGGATTTTTCAAATGTTCTCCACACCACAAAAAAGTTCTTGTTAGAACTGTGCACTGAAAGATTCTGTGGAGACCCAGAATAGTTTAAAAGCGTAGAGTGTTTCACCATGATTACATTTGACACCAACATATTGGTGAATTTTCTATTCCAAGCAGATACACTCATGGACTTGGTGTTTAGGGAGTCTGCTGATCATTATGTTCTCTTTTGGATGAGATACAACCCCCAATAGCCTTCAAGTGCTGTCAGTTTGGAGGAGGGACTTGTCACCCCAGAGGAGTGTGTAATGCATGCAAGAGCACACCGTGGTGCAGGAATGGACTCAAAAAAAAACATCCTAAGACCTATCTTATAATTTCAGATGATAAGAGTCATCCTGAAATGTTATTAGGTATGTTAGTTTTACTTTTGTCCTATTTCTCACCGCCTAGTTTAGACTCTTTGGTATATTTCTCCAGACAACCTACTATTTGCAAGCTGACACAAAGTACAGGGTTAGTAAACCTTTTAACATCAGTGGCCTCTGGTTTTGTAGTAAATGTTTGCATAGTCTTAGTAACATTGTAACCCAGTCACGATTTTATACACATTACCATCAAATGTCTAGGATTGGTTTGGTTTTTAATGTATAAAAGCTTCTAATGCTCACCAAGGCTGTATTTGTTTGGTCATAAATATAGTAAAACAATTGCCTGTGAAGGCAAAACAGATTTTTCATTCTAATATGCTGATTTGGCATAAGAAACAATTCTTATTGTGTAGATTGTGACGTGGTACTGTCATGAACTGTCGTGAACGTTGAAGACTGGCATAGAAGAGAAGAAATTGTTGAATAAAGTCGTTATTTTTGTTTTCTTTGCATAATTTTTTTTCTCATAGCTTCATAAAATTAAGGTTGAACCACTGATGTCACATGGACTATTTTAATGATGTACTTATTACTTTTATGGACCTTGAACGTGTCAGTTGCTTTGCAAAAATATCTTAATTTGTGTTCCAAAGATGAACGAAGGTCTCACGGGTTTGGAACCACATGAAGATGAATAATTAATGACAGTATTTTAATTTTTGCATAAACTTTCCTTTTAAATTAGAAACATTTAAACAAATCTAACTGTACCATTTTGCTACGGTCCTTATAATACTTTTGAGTTCTGAATTGGGTCCCATGAATCATATCCATGGAGCGCTTTATGCTGTTTATATGAAAATTCATTACCAAAGACATGCTGTGAACAAGCGCAGCACTTATGTTTACTGTTCACTAATAAGAGAGCATTTATGAACATACGAATTATGGAATGTAATTAACTTGCTGCCATCTTACAACTAATAACCTGCTGTTGCTGTAGATGAGGGAACCACCACAGGGTGGAGATTTTCAATTAAATTAATATTTAACAACAATGAGGCCATTGTGATGTCACAGCTTTTTTCAAGAGAGCGCCATATTGCTTTTCCACTTCTACTAGTGGGAACAAAGTGCTATCAGTCCCCCTAAATAGAGGCTTTTGTGTATCCTCATTGTGTTCATTGCAGTTCTGTCTATTTGTGATTTCAGCAAGTGCAAATCTAGCCTCATGTGCACAATTTGCAGGTGTGTCCAATGAAACGCCCCAGTTGTATTCATCTGAAATGATTCTGAGCCACCCTCCTGAACAAAATAATTGCTCTATTGTAGAGCAACACAGCGGAGATTGCAAATATCTCCTCAAATGCTAATGTCCTGATCCCCTGAGCCTGTTCTTGGCTGTATAATGGCATAACTAGTGTTGAGGGACGTGCATATTGGTTCCCTTTCAGCTGTAGACGGGATCCCTCTTATGTGCCTTAAACCTCACACAGATGTTCTGTGTCCAGCACATTGTCTCTAGCTGTTACCTTAGAGGAGGTAAACATGGCTGCCTATTATCATTCTATACCAGCATCACAGAGAGGGTGCCTTGAACAAAGGGTGCGGAACTCATCAGATCACAGCAAATGTCTGTGGGACAAGCGTTACGACACTCTCTTGATTATAGTTGTGCTTTCTTGTGTGCCTGGCTCCCATGGACAGGACAGCGAGAAAACGAATTTAATTAGCTAACCGCTATTTCCAAGGCAATAAGGCTTTGCGCAGCGGTGCTGGAGAGTAATGATGAAAGGAAGCACTTCCCACAGGATAATCACAAATGAGATCTCTTAAAATCTCAGTTGTTTCTCCTACACTGCAGTGAGATTATATAAAGAGCAAATTGAGAATTTAGCTATGCCTGATCGCTTAGAGCGTCACAGGAGATCTCAAAGACGTCTTACGTTGGGTCTGAGCACTGTCCCGCAGGTAGTAATTTGCGTAATATACACTCAGACCATCTGCAAAGATGGACAGTCTCACCTATTGTAATTTCTTCCTGTGATGGCAAAGCTGACTTTTCAGCAGCCATTATTCCAGGCTTCAGTGTCATATTATCCTTCAGAAATCATACTAATATGCTGATTTGGTGCTTTATTATAATTAGCACCCAATCAGCATTAGATTATTATCGGTGAAGAAAACAGTACTACTTAATATTCTTGTGGAAACCACGAGACATTTTTCTAGGATTTGTTGATCAATATAAAGTTCAAAAGAACAGCATTTATTTAAACATTAAATTCAGTTTATTTAAAATTGAATAAAAGAGTCACAAATATGAGCACACTGATAAATTCTGTGTAACAAATGTTCACAAAGAAGTTTTACGCATAAATATGTGTGTACACATGGTTAGGGAATGAGCCACATTTTTGCTCATATTTGCCAAAATCTTTATCAAAAGTAAAATATTTCAATATGAACTCAAACATTTATGATAAAATTCTTGCTAAACAAAATGATCTGAAATACTTTATGCACATTAACATTATAGTTCTTCATTTCTACAGTATCTCAACAATTGTTTCATTTGTTTTTGAATTCAAATGAGATTTTAACAGAACATAATTGAGAATTTAAATCCAATTATGGCTCTTAAGATATGAATGAGCAACTTCTGAGCAATGACATTTTGCAGAGAGTTAGTATCTGCTAAGAAGTATTTATTGTTAAAGAGAGTTTGCACAAAAATGAAAATTTTGTCATTAATTTTCTCAGATTTCATCAAAACTATCTTAATTTGTGTTCTGAAGATGAACAAAGGTCTTACGGGTTTGGAACGACATGAGGGTGAGTAATTAAAGACAGAATTTAATTTTTTGGGTGAACTATCCCTTTAAGATGGCTGATACAATCTTTAATTCAGAAAAGCATTTTTTCTCAAAACACATTTTTCAATTCTATTCCACATGCTTATTTCTAAATCTTTAAGCAGATCTCTTTTCTGGGTTGAATTCTACAGAGCTTGTGAGTTTAGTTTATGGTGTGTTGCATGTAAGGTCAGTGTTCAGAAAATACTGGGAATAGTGGAGTAACAGCCCATTAGCATTTAATTCTTATTTTGCCATTAAAAGTAATTGTGGAGCTAATTTTGATGCTCACAGGCCCCAGCCTGGCGATAATATTATAGTCCAAGCGGGTCTTTGCTGCAAATTAAACCATATAAAATCAGCCAGGAAGCACTTGGCTGAATTGAATCGAATTGAACGGAAAAACAATCAGCTACAGTTTCATAGATTAATGCCACGTTTTCATTTATTCCCTCCTGGAGGCATAAACAGTTGTTATTTGGAACGTTTCTGAAAACAGCCTTCATTAATTCAACTAATATAATATTTGAGAAATAGGGATGTATTCACTGGGATATGGCATACTGCAAGTGTTACTTAAAGGTTTGTATTGGTTTAGTGTTAAAATATTTTCTCCTTTCACAGCAAGACGGGGCGACAGCTGTTATTAAATGATTTGTGGGTTGATACAGCAATGTTGGCTCGACGAATGGCATGAGATGTGGGGTGGGACTGTCTGTTTGTCCAGTTAATGGCAGATGGGGAGTGTTCAGGAAGCCTGTTTAAAAACTAAATTGTTGTTAGAATTATAATCATTATTTTTGCAGACTCATTTGGTTTTGCCGGAGCTCTCATTGTGATATCTGATTCAAGAATTATCTGTTTATTTGATTATGTAAATAAGAGCAAACAAGTTTGCTGCAGTCCTGCAGCTGAAGGATTCCCAAGCAGCTGTAAGCTGCACTCTATGCTGGAAACATGCCATTAACCCCTGGAAACGCTGCGGTTCAGACTTGCTGATGTCACTATTAATGAAGGATGTTATGAAGACAAGGTAGTTTGCACTAAAGCAATCTTGGGTCAAAGGCTGGTCATCAGTTGTTTCATTCGTTAAATGCTGCAAATTATTTACCGTCAATTATGAGGTAAATGAAGCCTCTGACATTTATTAGACAACAAAGGTCTAGCTGAGAGATTGACCCCACAGCTATATGCTCTCTTATGTAAGGACAAATCCATTGGAGGGTGTAATCACACATTGGGCCACTTGCTAACAGCGGACCTTAACAGCCAAACTGTAATCTTACGTAAGACAGGCTGGAAGTACAGGGCGGGCTTGAAAAAGACAATGAATTCACTGTGTTATGAAGCTTGGCTCATTAATTAAAGACAGGTCAGTGCAGCTGTGAAGGGTGAGGCATGAGGCAGATGTTTTTCTGGCTGCTGCAGTGTTCTTGTTTGGCCCGGTTAAGGGCACACAATGTTAATTTGATTGCTTTACTCCCGCTCACTGTAACACTGTTACACTGCTTTACACAGTGTATGAACACTATATGGTTACACTGTACTGTAAACGCATGGTATGAGTTCCGAATCACTTTATTCAAAAATAACATTTACTAATTTTTCAATATTCTGAACTCTTATGATTTTCTTTCTTCTATGGAGCACAAAATTACAATGAATGGGAACCAGGGCTTTCAAGCTTAAAAAATGTGAAAGTTCCATATATTTTTTTTATATATATACAGAAGTCTTCTGAAGCCTTTCTTCAAATTATTCGATTTGTTTCATTCTCTAATTCACTGGCAGTCTTCTAAATTTGTTTATCACTGTGACCACATCAGTCAAATTTGTGAACAAATCATTTAAACCAGTTTTGTGAAGGAGGTTCAGTCATTCATGAGAAAGTTCAGACACAAAAGAACTATTCATTCACAAATCAGACATGAATACGACAAGGAGCACTAGGGTAGATACCAAGATTTTCAGTAAATAATGTCTTACATTTCAGTTTCTCACGCAAAACTGTTGTATGACTTCAGAGGACTTTAAAATAGGGGTCGACTGATTATTGGCGCCATTTTTAAGCATTTTAATGGTTATCGGTATCAGTCATGTTCTAAAACCAAAAACTAAAACCAATAATTTAAAAGCATTCAAAGAAAGTTTTTGTCAGAGCCTTTGTTATTCTTAATTTTGACATACTTTTCATTTTTACACCAGACAAACATATCAGTTCAAAATATTGGTTAATTATTATTATAATTTTTTTTTAAAGGTTTATTTTTGCCATTTTTGCCTTTTAATTAGGATAGGACAGTATATGAGACAGGAAGTGAATAGGAGATAGAGAGGGGATGGGATTGGGAAAGGTCAGCAAGCCGGGACTTGAGATAACTGAACGCATCGGTTGTCTTTTTCTGTTTCTTGCACAAAATGATTTCAGAAGACTTTCAAATAGGGGTTATCGGCGCCAATATATATATATATATATATATATATATTTTTTTTTTTTTTTTGCAATTTTTTTTTTGCAATTTTTTTTTTTGCAATTTTTGCAATTTTTGCCTTTTAATTAGGATAGGACAGTATATGAGACAGGAAGTAAATGGGAGAGAGAGAGGGGATGGGATTGGGAAAGGTCAGCAAGCTGGGACTCGAATCTAGACGCCTAAAGCGCAAAGGCACTATATGTTGGTACGCTGCCGATATTAAGCATTTTTATGGTTATCGGTATCGGCCAGTTTCAAAACCAATTGCAGCTAAAATAATTAAAAAGCATTTAAAGATTTTTGTCAGAGCCCTTGCTATTTTTAATTTTGACATATTTTTCATTTTTACACCAGACAGTTCAAAATATCGGTTATCGGTCTACTTGATCTGTAATAAGTTGTATCGGCCCTGAAAAACACACATCGGTTGTCTTTTTTTTTGTTTAAACAACCGATGTCTAAACTCTAGATGCCTGAAGCGTAACAGTGCTATATATTGGTGCGCTGCTGATATTAAAGGGGTCCTATTATGCTCTTTTTCAAAGTCTTGATTTTGTTTTGCGGGTGTACTAGAACATGCTCTCATGCTTGGTGGTTCAAAAAACGCATTATTTTTCACATAATTTACATTATTACAATACCTTTCTCCCAGCCTGGCACAAATAGCTAGATTAGTTCTGGGTTTAATGAAGGCCAGCTTTCTGAAAAAAGGAAATGTGTTATGATTGGTTAGCTGTCCCACTGCGTTGCGATTGGCGAACAGCTTAGACGTAGCATACCCAGTAGCTAGAGCTGTATTCCTTCTAGCCTTAACCCTACAAACCCCCCAACAATTCGAATTTCCATGGCGGGATTTAATTTAATGATATTCTAATGGACCGTGTTGTGACATTATTGCATGCGGAAAACAAATGCTGTAGTCCAAAAGAGCCGTTTGTTGTAGTTCTTGGAAAGAGATTTTTTAAAAACGAAATATCTCCCTTTGGAGTGGACTTTGAGATTTGTAACTTTGTAGATCTTTTTTTATGCCCAAAGATACACACCACACACTGACTAAAATTCAAAAAGTGAAAAAGCATAATAGCACCCCTTTAAGCATTTTGGTTATCGGTACTGGTAAAAAAAAACGATTACTGATTAATTCAATATAAAAGCATGTAAAGAAAGGTTTTGTCAGAGGCTTTATTATTCTTAATTTTGACATCATTTTATACGGACATATATATCAGTTCAAAATATCGATTATCGGTCTACATGATCTGTAATAATCAGTATTGGCATCAGCCCTGAAAAACACATATCGGTCGACCCCTACTTTGAAAATAGTGCATGAATTGTATGCACTACTTTTATGCTGCCTTTTTGTAATTTTGGTGCTTGACATCCCCAGTTCTCATTCACTGTCATTGTCAAGTGACGTTTTTTGTTCATCAAGAAAATAAAGTCAGGTTTTGAATGACATGAGGGTAATCAAATGATAACAGAATTTCAGTTTCAGAACTACGCCTTTAATGAATATGATAGTATTGCCACTATTGGAGTGCAAAAGTAGAATAACAATCATCCAAGTCCTGAAGCAGAGCCTGAAACTCTTCCAAACAGAGTGCGACAAGCATTCAGACATCACCATCACTGAGTGCCAAAGAATGACGTATGCTTTGCATCAAACTTTTAAGTACCTGATACTGTATTTTAGGCAGAGGAGGGCTGCATCTTCACAAGCACGCTGTTCAGCTTTCATGCGACTGCAAAATGAATAAAGCATTCTTCTGGACTCGCTTGTCCTCAGCCGAGGCGAGATGAGAGATGCACTGCAGTGCTCATGCAGCGAACACAATTACATCAGAATACACTCCTCCGTATTGGTACAATTCCTTGTCAGATGCAGTGAAGTGTGTTCAAAGACAGAAAATGGAAGTGGATGGCATAAATTAAATATATTTTTCTTTGTGCTCCGTGCATTCATTAGAAACACTTTTTATGTACGATAGCCCAGCGGAAGTTACAAGATTGTTAATTGCTCACAAAAAGCAAGGCATAGTCTTGAGGAAAATTGAAGGCATATCCCTGGGTAGATGAAGGAACCGTATTGAGTGGCATTGTTCTCTCTCTGCAGAGCTCAGGCTATTAATGTTAAGGATGTTGAACCAGCTCTGAAGCCTGGAATAGGTCCACTTATTCAAAAGAACACTCACATGTACGTAGCGTACTGAACCAAGCCTACGGTGGCTTCGCTAAATTGTTAATAGAGAACCATTCAAGGTGACTTTTCAACTGAATAAGTTGGCAAAGAATGGTGGACAGAAAGCATTTCATTCTTGAAGCTGTAAAGCATCACGAACAAACCTTTCTCACATTGAGCTGCATTTGCTCCAGGCACTAGAGGCTGGATTTAATAGAGGTTATCCAAACAGCATTATTGCAAAATGTATTACAAAAGTGTCTACTTGAGGATTTTGATTGGATAATTGATTAACAGAGACTTAACATCTTAATCGATGGCAAGATATTGACCTGTTTTGTGCTTAACGAGAGGTTCGCTGTGCTTAATTCTGAATGGCCCGAAGCAATTTAAGTTCAAGTTCATTTGCTGCTTTCTTTCAGAGTGTCACCATGTAGTATATGAGAAAGTCACATATTTCACATTTTTCCCATTTTTTTTTAATAGTAGATTTTCCCAGTCACATTTTCTTGGTTGCATAAACATTACTTACACTACTGGAATTAAAATCTATATTGTATTTTTACAATACAATGTATGTATTAGGCTTCTCTATTAAATAAACCCAAGTATAAATCTCATCAGTTTATTGTTTTTAAGCATTTTACATTAATTTCAAATTAAATATTCAAGGCATTAACAATTTGAAACAATATATTTTATTTTAAAAATTCTATATTTTATTTATTAACTTATTTATGGCCATTAAAAGTTTGATTTTGACTTGACAAAGTGTGTGAATTATTTACTTACTTTTTTATTAACCTTCCCATTAATGGCATTATATTGTTCATTCAGACTGATTCGCAAACGTGGATCACGCACGAACACAAGATTTATCGTATGAAACCAATCACAGCTGATCATAACCAGTCATGTCCAATCATATAGCGAAGGAGGCATTGCCTCCCCTCAAGTGACTTTCCCCCATTCATTCTCAACTACCCACTACCAAATTCACTGGGTCTGTTAAAACTCAGTGGGCTCAGGGGAGGTGAGAGAGTCGTGGACTCCTGCTGTAACTTATATATATATATATATATATATATATATATTAGCATAAAACGGTCATTTTGGGACAGTGACCATCAATGTGAGCTCAGCCTTATTTTTTATTTTTTTTTTTACCTGATCCCATGATCCTTTCTAAAACCGTCTCACGCCTTGAGAGTAAACTAGTTTTTGTTCTACTTCTTCCCACGTTCCTTCGTTCTCAATGCATGGACATGCCTTAAAAATAGGTCCAAAGGTAGCAAAGATAAATGACAAAACAGCTGAGTTTTTCAGGGTCAGCTTTGACAAATGAGGCAGCGGACTTTCGGAGCTCCAGAGACTTCCACAGTTAGGTCGCTAATCTCAGGAGGTGAAAGGAAATGCATTTTTGTTATGCTGGAGGCAGCAGTCGAGGTCTTGAAATAGTGCTATTTGCTGATGTAAATGTACATAGCTGTACTTAGTTGTCAGGGATGTAGGGGGATAAACATCAGACCGTGGTTTAGATTCGATGAAATTCTTGTTTCTGAAACCTTGACTGCTTTTTGTGCGCAACAAAAAAACACGGGAGCATGCGCGAGTCGTGACAGCCCTCCTTAGAAAGGAAAGTGTAGAGGCGTTCTGGTTTATAAAGTGGCCTTGAAGATGTACGGAACATTGAGGGGAAAATGTCAAAGAGTTTACTTCAACGGTAGAGTGACAGTGTTCGGCAGTCATGAGAAATATTGTGAGATGCTACAGAATGCTGCATGAAGAACAAATGAGAAAGAATTTGAAAGAAGCAGCTTGTTCACTGTAGCTGAAAAGAGTGATTATGTGACTGATAAATAACGGCTTCCCACATTACTCAGTTTCTGAGGTGGAAAGATGAGCTTCACACTTGAGACCTCAATGTAGGTCAAATGAATGAAAAATCGACTGTACATACAGCCTGGACTATGTATGTTCACATGTTATAGAAATATATTTGGACCACCCAGGAAAAAAACCCCATAAACAAATTGTTCAAGTTACCCTAGGGAAAGCTCGATAAATAATAAACAAAAGTAAAATCAGTAGTTTTAAATGCTACAAGTGAATTTAGGCGTCACACCATTATAATGTAGAGCATTAGAAAACAGTGTTATTAAATGATTAGGGGTGTGACGGTACGAAAATTTTGGTACGGGTCTTTTGGTTCAGTACGCATGTGTATCAGACAAATACAGCATTTTTTCCCCTAGGATATTCAAACAATAAATAGCGTTTTGACAGTCTTTGATGTGGCATGACAGATCGTTGTATAAATGGCTTTGAGAGCTGCTTCTGTGCTTCTGGTATAAACACAAGCATTAACTAGAGTGGCCGCAATCAGCTCCGGTGGCCGCGTCGGAGTCGTAACGCCCCGCAGACTTGTCCAGTATAAATGGTGTCAGTTCAAACGGCACATTAGAGAACATATTTTAACATCAAATTAAATTAAACTCAATACTATAAAGAATAAAAACCTTTTATTTTATGCAAGGCAAAAGGTGTGAAATGACCCAGCTGACTGACATGTTGTGTTGCGTAAAATAATACTCTGACTGTAACTCAGCAAAAATAACATTATTGTTAATGCAGGGTTAAAAATAACCCTGCAACTTAGTTACAGAAAAATTACCCAGCACCTGGGTAAAAATATTAAAAACAACCCAATAAAATGACCCAATGGGCTGAACCCAGCATTTGGGTTAAAAAAAAAATAACCCAACATTTTTTAGAGTGTAGAGAAATTAAATCGTTGCGAAGTGCGTTTCGCGAATTATATTTTACTATACATTTTGGTGATGTCTTAATTATTTAATGCATGTTTAAATTAATTTGTTATGAAATAAGTTAGGACAGTCACTGTGTAACTTAATATATTTCAACAACAAATAGAAAGTTAATTAAAAATTTGCATATTTTTTGAAAAAGTTGAATGTTGATTATTATATTTTAAGATAAATAGTAATTAAATTTAAGTTATTATTGTAACATTATAGTAATGTAGCTGAGGCAGATTTTTATCACTAAGAAAATTTGAATTAAAACTGAATTTATTTAAAGAAAGAACAACTCGTTCAGTAAACCACTGTTTATTTAAAAAAAAAAAATTATGTTTAGTTTTTCTCCCTGCTGTACCGAAATCATACCGAACTGTGATGTCAAAACCGAGGTACGTACCGAACCATCATGTTTGTGTACCGTTACACCCCTAATGATTAGTGTTTTCAAAGTTATTTGTTATTGAAAATTATGTGTGTTTTACAGAAGAAAGTAACTCATACAGGTTTGAAATGACATGAAGTGAGTAAATGGTCAAGTATTATATCCTATAATGATACATATCCCATATTAACATGATGTATATTCATGTAAGCTGTGACGAAATCTCTAATATCGGCCAATAATTGATATATTGAGCAAAAATGATCAAAAACAGCGCTCAGTTTGGCCTCATTTTAAAACATATTAAGAAAAACATTTGGATGTCTGTGAGTCCTCAGTCTATTCAGAAATGCAGTCAATGAACCAAATCAAAGGGTGGGTGTTGACACGCTTTGAAAAGCCAGGGTTACTTTAACCAGGTGGCTTATTTTCAGCATCAGGCTGGCGGCAGTCCAAATGCACCAGAGGACTTAACAAACACAGGTTCAAAACCAATTACCTTCACAGGAGGTGAATGATCAAGGAACACTTAACTGTAAAATATCAGATTTTCAGAGGGGATTTATTGGATTATAGGGGAAAAGAGGCACTCGTATGCCCCATTTTATGTCTAAATTGAGATTTGAAATAGCAGATGCGCTGCAAAGATCTCTCTGTGACACAGTTTCTCCTGGAAGTGTCTGTGATTATTGCCAGGATGGTGCATATTGAACTCCTCAGAAGTCAATTTGAAACATGTGTTTTGCCCCAAAGGGCTGAACTCTTTACTAGAGTTTGGTGCATAGAAAGTGGGCCCAAGGGCAGAGCTGTGAAATCTTTCTATGCCAGCTGACTTCCACCCCATACAGACAGCTGTCGTAGCTCGGTCGGACCGACTTTGATCTGTATTTTGTGTGCGTGTAGCCAAGAACCGGGGCAGCAGTGTGTGTGTAAGGTTATCGGGCATCACTGAATCTCTGCCTGTGGTCATGTGATTTAAACTCTTTAATTAAAGTTCTTATGTCATTCCATTTAGCCAGGCAATAGTTGCTCATCATGACTATTCATGTGGCCGCTGTGTGTACCTGTTCACAAGTTCAGTCCAGCTAAACCAGAAGAAAATGAAATATATTCGCAAATACATAGAATGATTTCTGAAGGATCATGTGACACTGACAACTGGAGTAATGGCTGTTGAAAATTCAGCTTTACTATATAAAATGTATTCAAATGGAAAATGGTTATTTTCCATTTTTCACAGTATTGCTGTTTGTACTGTATATACGGTCTAGTAAATGCAGGCTTGATGAGTTATACATCAGCAAGGCTTGGCGTAAGGGCATAATGATGTGTCATTAGCACTTTTGGCAGCTTGTGAGTCATATGTGTGTCAGACATGCATATAGACGGAGTCAGATGTATGTGAGGACATGGCATTGCAAAAGGGAGCTCTGCTGGATTGGAATGTAATAATTACATTTATATATATCAAATTTTTCATTTAGATAAAACATGCATAAAAATATTCCAATCCAACAGAGTTCCGTGATGGCATGTTCTCACATACATCTCTCTCTTCCTATGCATGTCTGACACATATGACTCACAGGCTGCTGGTGAAGCGCTTAAGGTTACAGCAAATGTGTTCGTAGGCTAATGACATGTCATAATGCCTTCACGTTGAACCTTGCTGCCTCCTCACAGCCAGTCACAACCTTGTGCCCGTGTGTCGCAAGTTCATGTTGATGTCATGATGGTTATTGTGCTATAAAAACAGGCTTTTCTTTCTGCGCTTAACAGGGTGTAGGAATGTACAGTGTGATGCATCAAGTCCAGGATCAATTGTTTTGGGGTTTAGAATGACCCAGGGCTAACTGTTTGAAGTGGCAAGAGCCCTTAGTGTGTTTGTGTAGCTCATGTCGCTTGAAATAGTCTTTTTTTTTCTTAATGATCTGGTTATCATTTTTAACTGACTGACTTGATGTTCTTTTGTGATTAACAGTCCTCTAGAATGGATTTCAAATAAAGCTATTAGGGATGTTTAATATATCAGTGAATATTTAATTTTTCATGCTTATTTCCCCCATTTTACATTTAGATGATCTTTTTCATCATTTAACGCTTACTAAAAGTTAATCTTTAATAACATTATAATTTAATAACACTTTAATAATTTAATAATATTGTACTAAATTCAATTTTAGCATTAAAGGAGAAGTCCACTTCCAGAACAACAATTTACAAATAATTGACTCACCCCCTTGTCATCCAAGATGTTCATATCTTTCCGTCTTCAGTCTTAAAGAAATTCTGGTTTTTGAGGAAAGAATTTCAGGATTTTTCTCCATATAATGGACTTCATTGGTGCCCCCAATTTTGAACTTCCAAAATGTAGTTTAAATGCAGCTTCAAAGGGCTCTAAATGATCCCAGCCAAAGAAGAAGGATTTTATCTAGCGAAACGATCGGTCATTTTTTTTTCGAAAAATAAAAATTTGTATATTTTTTAAGCACAAAAGCTTGTGCTTAAAAAGTATACAAAAGTTTTGTGCTTGTGACAAGCGGGTGAGTAAATTATTTGTGAATTGTTGTTCTGGAAGTGGACTTCTCCTTTAAAAGTGACCTGTTTTAGCTTTGTTTATTTATGCTTTATTTTTTATTGATTTACATTAAATTGTATAGAGTTTTAACAATGGCCATTTGGCCATAATATTAAAATTATTATTAACTTATTGGTATATGTCATCATTTTAAAAATCATTTGAACTCTGTATCAGAAGACTAGAAATATAGCACACCAGTTGTATAAAATGATGCATCGAAATGAATTTTTTTAGTGAAACATCAAAACCAAAATTAAAGTTTTTCATATAATGAATTAATTAATCCAAAAATTCTTTAGTAATGAACACTTAAATAAAAAAAACCCTGATTTGTACATACATTTATTGTTGAAATATAAGCATTTAAAAAGCTGTAATTAAGACGTTTTCATGACGAATTTATTGAAATATACATTAAATAAAGACAACAGGTTAAGAAAGAATATAATGAATATGTAATATGTAACCCTGGACCACAAAACCAGTCATAAGTTGCACAGGTATATTTGTAGCAATAGAAATACATATGGGTCAAAATGACAGATTTTTTTTCTATGCCAAAAATCATTAAGATATTAAGTAAAGATCATGTTCCATGAAGTTATTTTGTAAATTTCCTACCATTAATATATCCAAACTTAATTTTTGATTAGTAATATGCATTGCTAAGAACTTCATTTGGACAACTTTAAAGGTGATTTTCTCAATATTTTGATTATTTTTCACCCTTAGATTCCAGATTTTCAAATAGCCAAATATCACCCTAACCTAACAAACCATACATCAGTAGAACGCCTGTTTATTCAGACTGATCTATCTAGCAAAATGTTCTCCTCTCAAATGATTTTTTATGATAAGGTAAATGTACGGTGGCCGAGAGAGCTCAACGCGCTGCAACTTAAGAAACACATGCAAACAGAAAAAAACGACAACAAATTAAGAAAACATCTTCATCAGTTTGACAACACATGCGCTGCAAATCCTTGCAACGCAAACACAAATCCGGAAACGCGCTGCAAATTTTCACAACACAACCAATCACACAAACGCGCTGCAAATAGCACGGACCACAACGGAAATGTTTCAGGGGGACCTCAAAAAGTGACGAACCCAGCTGGGACCTGAATTTTGACCTGATTTTAACTATTAATAAAGCGTTGCAGTTTTTTTTCGTGAACTTTGAACGTTATATTTATTTGCATATATTTATTTATTTATATTATTTGCAATTAAGTTAATAACGTTTCACAGTTAAGTGTGTAATTCGTCAGATTAGTCTAATAATATCCAAAAGACCAATGAATCATATGATCAGGATGTTAAACAAAAAACTCACCTTTTAGTTCACAGACAACACCTCTCTGACCAAAAGCCACTGAACAAATAATCAGGTCCAGATATTGAACATTTATTTTTCTATTGCCCTTATGCTATTTCATTTTGGACTGACTTTAAAATAGACATAACAAAGAAATTAAGCAAACCCCTTAATTTAGATTTTTATGATATTTTACTTTGTTTTCAAAACCCCTCTTTTTCTGATAAACAGGTTTATATTATAAATCTCTTAATTATCTTAGCAAACTTTTATATTCACAAGTCAAATATAAGTCAGAAGAAACCATTATATATTACATTTTGTAACACTAATTTTAAAATTTACCTTGAAACCCTCTCTTTTCAAATTTATGTAACTGCCATGGATTTTTTTTTTTTTTTTTGCAGTTGAATTTGCAATTTGAAATGTGCAATGTTGCCTTGTTTTTTTGTTTCGATGATGAAACTAAATAAAAACCAAAAAAAAAAAAAAAAAAAAAAATAATAATAATAATAACAATAATAATAATCAGGTCCCAGCTGGGTTCGTCACTTTTTGAGGTCCCCCTGAAACATTTCCGTTGTGGTCCGTGCTATTTGCAGCGCGTTTGTGTTTGCCGCGCGTTTCTGTGTTTGGTTGTGTTGTGAGAATTTGCAGCGCGTTTCCGTATTTGTGTTTGCGTTGCGAGGATTTGCAACGCCTGTGTTGTCAAACTGATGAAGATGGGTTTTTTTTATTTGTTGTCGTTTTTTTCTGTTTGCATGTGTTTTCTTAAGTTGCAGCGCTTTGAGCTCTCTCGGCCACCGTATAAATGTCACTTTACATGATATATTTTCAGTTCAGTGGAGGAAAGAAAGTCACACTGGTTTGGAAATGACTGCTGACTCTGACTACTGTTCTGTAAATGACAGAACAGTTCCTTTAATCGCAATTGATTGCATATTGCACACTTTAATTACACTGATTCTGCGTCGTAAATGATCAGTTTCACACATCTCAAATGACTGTACATTGCAAATCGATATATTTCAGCTTCATAATACAGAAGGCAACAGTTAGGCTGGCATAGATCCCAGGCTGATTCCAGTCCCAATCCCTCCTTGGTTAAAAAACAGTAAGTGAATTCTCAGCTCCCCCTGGTATCTCGGCTCTTTCTGTCTGACTTTGTCAGATGTTCTCCTCCCCTGTGGCAGCTCATCGAGTTTCCCCCGGGGGACCCCCCTGTGCCTTTCAACACACTCTCTCTTATCTCTTTGTCCAACACACGGACCTGTTTGGATTCCTTAGCTCCTCGCTGCCTCTAGCATGTCAATCACTCTCTGGCACCCTGCACTGGTGATCAGACCAGAGCATCCATCAACAATGATGGAAAAAGTAGAGGAAGCTTTTGGAAGAGGAGGAGAAGAAGAGGTTATCTCTGGCAGGCTGACTCGTGTCATAAGCGCTAACCTGCAGACATTACTGGATGAAAAAAGACCCAAAGCTCAGATTTTGCATTCAGATCACATGCTGAACTTTGGCGTAATTGCCCTACGAGAGTCAAGGTGTAACAGATCTGCTTAGAAATGTATTACGGCGTTAAAGAAGCGCCCTCATTCGTACTCCATCACACGACCCCAATTTAGCTTTTGATGAGGTCCCTCATTAGCGGATCAAGTTGAAATGTCTCGGTGCCAACTCTGGTCCACACTCTTCCCAATGTTTCATAGCAGCTCTTGAGAAGAGAGGACGTTTCGGCTTCTGGGTTAAGAGATAAATGAACCGCAGAGATGGAAAGATGTGATGTGACATCAACGCGTTAGGACCTGCTTAAAATAAAACGGTCCATCAAATGATTGCACTGTATGTAATTCAGTTTAGAGAGCAATACAAAGTGAATTGCTAAGTCATTGTGGAGAACAGGCTTGATAGATTTAGTCTAAAGACGTCTGTGGGAGGCTGTTCCGACCCTCTCTTTTGTCATGCTCGCTGTGCCGTGCGCTTCTAAGCATTCTGCGTTTGTTCATTGACGACAGTTGCGTGGAGTTATCTAGAACGAGTGCCTCATTGTAAACAAAATGAAATGTGGTTATTGTAGCTCTCAGAGGATTTCATTTGCTCCCGTTACAGGCTGTAATCAGAAAGCCTGGTGCGAAGAATCGACTTACGGTCCCTTTGAAACTTTGCTGCATAATGCATACAGAAATGACTCAGCTTTGCAGCCTGGCTGAACATATTGATATAAGAGTACTAACATTTGCCGCCTTTCATTGAACAGAGTCTCATCGTTTATTTTTTTTGCGATGGGAACTGGTGCTCGTACGGACAGGCAGACTGGAGAATTCGGGGTTTTGATTGATGACCGTGGCGGCCCGAGTGTGTCCCTGGCACACATGTGACAGAGGTGAGCGGTTTAACACCTGCTCAGCAGTTCACAAGACGGCAAATGTCTCACTGTCTAGCACGGCTAAAGGTGAAGGATTTCTTGTTGTAGACAAATATACATAAATGCTCATTTATAGTAGCAGTCAAATGTTTGGACACACCTGGCTGATTTTTTTCTCTCTTATTTAACCTTTTTTTTAACCTTTCTAAGGTTAATGTTTAAAAGTAATGTCTGTAATAGCACCACTAGAGGCACCAAATGGAATTGCAACCTGTTTGTTTAAAAATCAGCAAATGTTGCTACCTAGGCTCACTGCAAATACATGCCTCTATATACATTTCTGCAAAACTGAAAACAAAAAAACAAAAACGTACCTATATGTATGAATCACTGCAGTTTCCAGTTGAAATGAACACTAGAGGCAGTAAAACTCTGACAACTTTTATTCCTTTTCACACAACGTATGATTTATAGGTACTGAGTTTTGATTAATAAAGCCTAATATGCAGAATATTATGTTATGTTATGTCTTCAAGACAATTTTAACATCCTGCGCGATTTGAAAAATTATACTTTTGAATGTTGTCGTCACATATACAGCTTCATATGCGTGAGTTTTCTAATTCAGTAGGATTTCTCGGTAGCTCACGTGATATGGCGTTGCACTAGAGGGATGAAGAGCTCTGGTACGAACCCAGTGAAACTACGGCTTAACAAAACAGCCCAAATCCATGTAAGGAAATTAAAATAGCACAGTTGCCTCAACAAATGCATTTTTACATCACTTTTACATTTGTTAACACTATCAGGTAGGTTTAGGGTTGGGTTGGTGTATGGGATATTTCCAACACAACAGAGCATTAACCTTTAGCGACATTGCCTGGATATTTGAATTCTGAACAGCCGCAATACGTACCGCAAGCAGTGTAATGTTGCGTATTGAACGTGTGTTTTAGCACCACTCTTTGGACATTTCACTTCTAAACGTATTTGTATATTTAAATCAGTGGTGTGTGGTGGTGTTATGAAATGAGGAGGCAAAGTCCTCAAAGTGTTTTTTTTATTTTTTATTTATTTTTAAAAAACAAATGTAAATTCATGCCCCAGTCACATTTTCTTGGTTAAATAAACATTACTAAAAAAAAAAAAAAAAATCTATTTTATATTTTTACATTAACAATGTAATCAATATTCTGTTTATTAAAGTCAAGGACGAATCTCATCAGTTTAGTGTTTTTAAGCATTTTACATTTATTCCAAAATAATAACTCAAGGCAGTAACAATTTAAACAATAGATTTTATTTGTGAACTTATGTTCAGTAATCCTTATAAAAGTTAACATTTACCTTTTTTTTTGTAATTTTTTGGATCATCAGTCTTTAAAAAGCTCGGTAAATATAGGTCACAGACATGGATATTTACTTTAAATTTCACCAAGCTGATTGCTCACTAAAAACTCCCACAGATAATTGTTTCAGTCCATTTTAAGTCTTATTTTGACGTAAAAAAAGCGGTGATATATAATTGTGTAATTTGTTTACGTACTTTTTGTAATTAGTCTTCCCATTAACACCGTTATATTGTTAATTCAGACTGATTCATGATCGCACACGAACACAAGAGGCGGGATTTATCGCATGAACCAATCACAGCTGAACAGAACCAGTCATATCCAATCACAGGGTCTTAAAAAAGTCTTAAATCGTTTTTCCGTGAATTAAGGCTCTAAGAAGGTTTTAAATCAGAGCAGCAAGTCTTAAATTCATATTTTCATGGCATAAATTTTCGTGAGGGATTGTTTGCTTGTGTGCTTCATTTTAAAGTGAAGCAGAAACGTAATTTCTGTGCTACATGGCTTAGGTCGCTCAATATTCATTAAACAATACGCGCTAGATGGCGGTATGTGCCGGTTCATCTGTCAGTCACCCGAAGAGTAACTTGTTGTTTTGATTTTTTTATAGAAATAAAAAAATTTTTAGTTCAGTTAGAGAAGAGACAATGCAATTAAAACTGAACGTGGCTGCTCAATGCAGTGTGCTGAATTACAGTTGCGTCACAGATCAGATTTCATTTATCACATTTCATTTATTTCGGTTGAGCTGACTAACTAGAAGATAGAGGTGAGAAAGACAAGATTATAGCGGAAGTGTTTCAAAACGAAATGCAAAAGCACCTGTTTTAAAACTATTTTGGATTTTGAAAAGGATGTTGACTTCTGCCATTTATCTAAGGTGATACTGGAAGTTTCATATTTATTTGGTTCCACAGTATTTGCTGATTTTTATTTATTTAAACAGTGTAATTTAAAAAAAAAAAAAATATATATATTACATCAAGGTGTATGCTTCCAGGCTTACTTATTCATTTTGCTAATAAACGTTCTACGTTACTTATTTATTTGGTTACACAGTGTTTACTGTATTTTCAGTTTTGTATTAAACTTTGTATAAGTTATTAAATTATTATTTTATATTAGGCATATAACATGGTGTGTTTTTATTCGTTTTGTTAATAAAAGTTTGTTATGTTACGTTAATGCCGCAAATTTAAAAGTGAAAGTAAAATGCACACGACACTTTTACAAGCTACTTAAAATAGAAGGAAAGTGAGGAAAAGAGAGAAAACTGAAACTAACTAAAAACAAACAATTGCTAGACGCTGAATTGCTGCTAATTTGAAAGTGAAAGTAAAACTTGAACTAAGAGAACATATTGTATTGTTTTCCCTTCTATTTTTTTCCCTTAAATTTTCTTTAGTTGATCTTGAAAAGGTCTTAAAAAGTCTTAAATTTACCCTCATAAAAACCTGCAGAAACCCTGCAATCATATCATGATGGAGACGTTGCCTCCTCTCACTTGACTTTCCCCCATTCATTCTCAATTACCCCCCCATCAAACCCACAGCATGCTTTAGGGGGTCTGTTAAAACTCAATTTTATTGTACATCCATTCCTCTTTTTCCTAGAAAAAGAGTGATTTTTTTTAAAAGAATATAAAATCCAAGATAAAATACATAATACAAAAGTGTCAATTTGTTTAATAATTTTTTCTCTTATTCCCATATTTCCATTTATGTTATTTTATACGTAAAATGTAGAAAAAAGATGTGTTCGAGCCTTTGGCTGATACTGTACATGCACTGGAACACCAATATGAACAAACAAACACATTAAAGCAGATGCAGCGTTTCTACTCAGTGTTTATGCAGTTTTGCTGTGACTGTAGTGACCTGCTGGTCTGCTAGCATATGTGCCAAACATTTGGCATTTGAATGTTTTTGTCATGGTGACCAGACCATGCATTGATCCGGTGCCACTGGGAAATCCATACTCCACAATTTAATTTGATCGTCATTATAAAGAGAAAGACAAAGAGCACCGTCTGTACTGGGAATGTTGTTTTCATTAGCCGGTAATTTAATTCAACAATTTTAACTAAATCCATCATCCTGTTTTCTGTCCTGGCTCATCCTACCTGTGATTTTTGCTTGTCCTCACCTCTCTATCCTGTATAATGTTCCCAAAATGGGCCTGTTATCCCAGTTTCCAGCTGGATGAATCCAGTCACCTGAGCTCTGTTCAGCTGCGAGTCATTATTCATCCGTGTTTCTTTTGTTTCAGGCGCCTGATTGGCTCATTTTGGGTGTGCTTCACTACTTGTTCAATGAGACAATGCGATGGCCTCCACTGATTGTGTGAGTGTGTGTGCATCTCCCTTACGCTTCCCCAACGTCAGCCAGCCTAAACCAGCCGTTCCTGGCAGATTAATTATGAGTGAGGTCAACACACCTCCAGATGCATCTGATGGCTGGGAATAGATTGTTCTCCGGGTGCTAGAGGTGTCTGCCACTGACGAATGCTCACAACTGAGTCACAAGTCATGCTCTGTTTTGGGTGAAGCTTTCTGTAAAAGACAAGCTTTGTCTCTTGATGAAAGAGCTCTTTTTGTACCTGCTGCCTTGATTATGCCAGACCTCATGTGAGGAGAGCTGCAACCACAGGAGGTCTGTAATACCTTGGCAAAGTTTTCGGTTAGCATTCCCATTTATTTAATGGTAACTACTCGGATAGGATTTTGCTAGTAGTACGCAGTTGGAAATCTGCCATCTTTGCTCATTGACGCCCAGCTACAGACACAATTGTTTTTGAGGCAATTACCTGAGCTGTAAATGCAACAAACTGAGCACAGATAAATGTACTTTAAAAAAATATATACACTCACCCACACCCCCCCACATACACATACATATGTATATATATATATATATATATATATATATATATATATATATAATATATATATATATATAAACACTCTATATGTCTAAAAGGCTTTTTTTCTTTCGTTTTTTTGAAAAACATTATTATTCTTATTATTATTATTCACTTATTCTCACCAAGGCTGTGTATTATTTTATCAAAAATACAGCAACAACAGTAATGACATTAGCTGTGTTTTCAGCCTCTGCCGCCTCAATATACTGTACATAAACACATAAACAATCTCGAGAACTGCACTGAGACTGAGAGTCACTTCCTAAGCACTTTACTGTTTCTTTTTAGAAAAACTATCATCATGTCATATACAAACAGAAACTTCACAGCAACCCGTCAAAATAAAAGTTTGGTTTAACTTGAAGAAACTGTGACAGAAATATGTTAGTTAATGCAATGATAGTACTACTACTAATAAAATTATTAAAACATTGTTTTTTTTTTTTACCAGAAAAGTTATTTTGCCAGAATTTATTAAACAGGAAAATGTAAATACACAACCCAGTATTTCTGTAAATGAATGAATGAATGAATGAATGAATGAATGAATGAATGAATGAATGAATGAATGAATAAATAAATAAATTAATTAATTAATTAATATATAACTAAATAAAGTTTTTAAACAAAAATAATTTAATTAGACATGCTTTTGATTATTAAAATTTAATTAAGGTATTTAAATGGAATCCAGAAAATTAATGTAAAACACAGAATTTGGTAAAAAATAAAACTGAATTTGAGAAAAAAACAAGTTTTTCATAGCGCCTTAAAATGCAACTTTTGTTCAACTTTTAATAAATTGCTGTTTAATTGTGTAAGTTTAACGATTTAAATCATTTTGATTATTAGTTTTTTAATTTAACCAATAAAAAAGAGCCTAGAATAATTTGAACTGAAAAAAAAAGGAATTCAGAAAAATTAAAACAGAAAAAAATGGAATTTGGAAAAAAATAAAACAGAATATGGGGGGCTCTATGCAACCTTGCTGAATAAAAGTATTAATTTCCTTAAAAAAAAAAAAAAAGACTTACTGACTAGAACATTTCGAACATTAGTTTATATATTAAAAAGGCAACATTTCTAAATTAAAAAAAAAAAAAAAAAAAAAATAATATATATATATATATATATATATATATAGGAAGAAGGGTCTTATCTAGCGAAACGATCTGTCATCTTTTCTGAAAATAAATTTTTGTTTACTTTTTAAGCACAAAACCTCGTGTAGCACAGGCTCTGGGATGCGAGTCCATGACACTACGTACTATTGAATCACGTTGAAAGGTCACGCGGAACGTAGGTGGAACTACAGACCCAGTGTTTACAAAGCGAACGCACAAAGACTAAGGAAGTGCAAGTAAGTCAAACGCTGTTTACAAACAAAAAGGTATAACGATGTTGGACGATTCTGAAGTTGTAGGAGAAAATGAGATGGAGTTTTTCACCATATTCTACCTTTTTGAGCCGGAGTACACAGAGGATCAACTTAGACATGATTCGAAACATCGTGGACGCGCATCCCAGAGCCTGTGCTACATGAGCTTTTGTGCTTAAAAAGTATACAGATTTTATTTTTCAAAAAAAAAATGACAGATCGTTTCGCTAGATAAGACGCTTCTTCCTCGGCTGGGGTCGTTTAGAGCCCTTTGAAGCTGCATTTAAACTACATTTTGGAAGCTCAAAATCTGGGTACCAATGAAGTCCATTATATGGAGAAAAATCCTGAAATCCTTTCCTCAAAAAACATAATTTCTTCACGACTGAAGACAGAAAGACATGAACATCTTGGATGACAAGGGGGTGAGTAAATTATTTGTAAGTTGTTGTTTTGGAAGTGGACTTCTCCTTTAATAGGTCTAAACTAGAAATGAACACATTAAATAGTCCATATTAATGAATAATAATTAATAGTAATTCATAATAGTAATTAATTATTAATAGATATTATTGTGGGAATTAAAAAACATTATTTGCAGCTTGTTAGATTTAGTTTAAAAAAAACATGGCTAGTTTTAAATGGAGAAAAACACTTGTATCTAAATGATGTATTTACTGCATTCACCAGCAGGGCCTAAGAAAGCCTTGCTAGCCAGTGAAGCCTTGACCTCTCAGCTTCAACAGTTTTGCATGATGCAGTAATCATCACTCTAAGAAAAACCTGAAGCTGAATGGCTATTTATTAAGGCTTGTGAATAGTTTTTATATGCACAGTAAGCTCTGTATTGTAATTCCTCAGCCACACAGCCATTGAAAACTTATCAAGGACGGGTCCTGCACTCTTCTTCTGTCTTGTGTGTTTTGTGCAGTGCAGAGGACCTTAGCATTCAGCGAAGATTATGGGGGTGTTTAAAGCAAAGCAGCAGGTCTTTCAATCTTGTTTTTTGCTTTTTATCATGTTTCTTGCACTTTTATCTGCAGGTGGAAGTCAGTGCGGCGCAGTATCTGTGGCGACAGAGTCTGCCACTTATTTTGTAGGTGGCGCAAATGACGAGAATGATGTTTTCTCTCCTCTGGCCCTGTGAAAACATCACCTCACCCATCCAGTAAAGTGTGCGGCCTCTGCCTGGCCTCGATGATGAATGGGGGAGACTCTATCTGTTGCTCGCAGGCTGTGAGACGGCATGTGTGTTTTGTGAGTTTGTGAGGGGGTGTGTATAAAGCCGAGTGCTGTGGTTATCTGTGCGTATTTTGGTGTGTGTGTGTGTGCCCTGTGGGCTCCTCTTCCCTCTTATACTGCGTAATTATTAATGGTTCTTGGACAGTGCCAGCTACCCTCTCCTCCCCGACTCTGAATATGGGTGGACCCGGGGCTCTTAAACTAGAGTGGCTGCTACTAGGGCCGTCTGGCAGGTAGAGCGGGTCATTGGCATGACAGTGAGTCTTCCTGTGTGTGTGTGTTGCACAGTGTTTGCTTGTGTTTCTCTGCGAGGATGGCTAATGGCTCCATCAAGGCGACATAAAGCTCTCTCTCGTCTCATAAAGTGATTGGGTTGGTGTGTTGGACTGTGACACTTTACTGACTGACCCCACTGAGGTTCAGAGCGGCTCATGTTTTTTCACCCCTGAGGGAGTTCATAGTCCTTCCTTCGGTCCGTCAACCAAATGTCTCCTCAGCATCTGTCGACTGATCTGATTACACACTCTTATTTTATTCATTAAAGGTATAGTTAAATTCTGTATAAATTCCGTCATCATTTACGTACCTGCACATTGTTTCAAACCAGTGTTAGTTTCTGTATTACTGAAGTGAACGGAAGCTGTCAAGCTTCAAAAGCACCTTAATAGCACCATTAATGTAGTTCTTATGAATCATGCTTTGTATCATTGTATTTCAAAAGACTGGAGTATTTTTTTTTTTTTTGAATGAATGAAATGAAAACTTTTATTCAGCTATGGATGCATTTTACAATATAAAAAAAAATCATTTTCTAATAAATGTTCTTTTGAACTTTTTATTCATCATCATCATCAAAAAAAAAAAAAAGTTATGGTTTCCACAAAAATACGAAACCGTGATTTTAAATTTTGATCTTAATTAGAAATCTTTCTTAAATGGAATTCTTAAGTTGTCATGTGAAAAGAAACAATGCCCAGTTTGTGCTGAATCTTTCTTGTAAAGATATTTTTGTTTATTCATTTCATTGGTTAAAAAAAGTCTAAATGATGAACTAAAAATGATGAAACAAAATCTGTTTCTCAAGTTCAAGTTATTTATAGTATATTTACAAGCAGAGTTATAATTTAGCTTGTGTGGTCAAACAACAGTCTCAGATATCTGAGGAATTGAATACATGTTACGTCTCCTCTTTCTTTCAGATTGAGTACACTACAACAAGGCCAGCTGTAGTCCAATTAACATATACAGTTGAGGTCATAAGTTTACATACACCTTGCATAATCTGCAAAATGTTAATTAGTTTACCAAAATAAAAGGGATCTTACAAAATGTATGTTATTTTTTTATTTAGAACTGACCTGAATAAGATATTTCAAATAAAAGATGTTTGCATATAGTCCACAAGAGAAAATAATAGTTGAATTTATAAAAATTACCCTGTTCAAAAGTTTACATACACTTGATTCTTAATACTGTGTTGTTACTTGAATTATCCACAGCTGTGTTTTTTTGTTTAGTGATAGTTGTTCATGAGTCCGTTGTTTGTCCTGAACAGTTAAACTGCCTGCTGTTCTTCAGAAAAATCCTCCAGGTCCAACAAATTCTTTGGTTTTCCAGCATTTTTGTTCATTTGAACCCTTTCCAACAATGACTGTATGATTTTGAGATCCATCTTTTCACACTGAGGACAACTGAGGGACTCGTATGCAACTATTACAGATGCTTACTGATGCTTCTGAAGGAAAAACGATGCATTAAGAGCCGGGGAGTGAAAATCTTTTGAATTTGAAGATTAGGGTAAATTGAACTTATTTGGTCTTCTGGGAAACGTGTAAGTGTATTCTATAGCTTTTAAAGGGCAGAATGTACACATCTTTATTCTGTTCAAAAGTTTACACTCATGGCTCTAAATGTATTCTAAATGTTTTTCTTTCTGGGGCATCAGTGAGATTTTGAATCTTCTGTAATAGTTGCATATGAGTCCCTCAGTTGTCCTCAGTGTGAAAAGATGGATCTCAAAATCATACAGTCATTGTTGGAAAGGGTTCAAATACACGAAAAATGCTGAAAAACCAAAGAATCTGTGGGATCTGAAGGGTTTTTCTGAAGAACAGCGGGCAGTTTAACTGTTCAGGACAATCAAAGGACTCATGAACAACTATCACTAAACAAAAAAACAAATGAACAAAAAAACAGCTGTGAATCATTCAGGTATCAACACAGTAAGAATCAAGCGTATGTAAACTTTTGAATAAGGTAATTTTTATAAATTTAACTATTATGTTCTCTTGTGGACTATATGAACACACCTTTTATGTGAAATATCTTAATCAGGTCAGTACTAAATGTAGTGTTATCCCTCTTATTTTGGTAAAATAATTAACATTTTGCAAATTCTGCAAGATGTATGTAAATGTATAACTTTATGTATATGCTGGATGAAACTACAACTTTGCAAGCACTTTATTTGTACGGTTTCAGCATTCAAGCATTTACATGACAAATGACTGAACTTTAAGTGCATGTAAACATACTTATTGACTAAATGAATCTGGTCACAGTGGTTACCAGCTCACTCGAGGGCTGGAATAACATTGAATAATGACATGACTTTTTCCAAACTAAAATACTAGAAAAGTAAAACATGATGGTGAATAAATGATGACGCAACTTTCATTTTTGAGTGAACTATTCCTTTTTAAGTGGCAAAAATGCCTCGCACATTCACACCACAACTCCCTCACACATTCGCATCCATTGAAATGTCACTACGCATGCCACCCTCTCTTTCTGGAAGACATCGAAGCCATACATAGACTTGCATCACCCAAGTCCGCCTGCAGGCTCTTCAGAAGCGGCTGTCTGTCTGATGTCCTCTGTGGGTTCGGGATAGTCAGAGGCCTGCGTTATTCCTGAATCATTAGTCACTGCAGTAAAGTGCGGTAAGCCGCATGGCTCTGTACCTCCTCCTAGGTTCCCTCACTAAAAGCCAGTGATGATTGCTTTAAACTGGGAGCTTTGCCAGGGAAACCATGAGAATTACAAAATCAATGATTCGCCAGAAGAGTCATTCAAGGGTGCCAGGCTGATTTCGCAGGCTGCACTCCTGCTTCATTGAGATGGTGGCGTAGTCAAGATAAAGGCTGTGCTGCGTATGGGGAACAGAAGAGAGAAATGAGGGGAGGGATTGTGGGAGTCGAAGGATGGGTATGAATGACTGGAGAGCACAGATGAGAACAGGGTGGTGGACTCTTGCCCGGCGTTTCACAGACTATCGTGGAAGCGTCCAGCCAGTGCTGCTAAATGAAGCATTTAGAAGACCTCTGCAACATCGCTTTCTTTCTTTTCCCTTTCGTCTTTTTGCTATTTAGAGGTTTGGTGCAGATTTGGTCCATGCTCTGGAGAGTCATTACTCCATCCCTTGCCTGATATCGATTCTCTCTGTATTGTACCGTATAGCCCCTGCTTGATGGGGTGGGTGGCCGTTCGTCGCTAAAGGATTTGTTCTTATCTTCAAGGTTGTCTAGCCTCATGGTGGGGCCGACCTTGTGAAAACAGCATGTCCATTACTCCTACTCTGACATCTCTGACAGAACTTGTTAGTCTGGGCTTCAATCTACAGAGCAGAAACTGCCAGCCCACCCAGATACCACCTGCATCAGACCCTCCTGAACCCACCTGGTCTATATAACTCACCTACACTAGCTGTTATGCCGTGTGCACACCAAACGCGAAGCAAATATTCTTATCGCATTATTATAAAATCATTGTGTAATGCTTTTTTCCATTTTCTGATACAACCGGACGTGTCAAAAAGAATATGTTAACAGTTCTACACTGTTTGGCTTGCGCGACAACGCTTCATCCAGATTTTCTGCTCAGTTGCAATTTTTACACTTGCGAGGAAGACATGATATTGTGCACTCGTGGCAATCATGATGCCCAAATTTGCGTCATTTGTGTTGCCCGGCGCGAATTTGCGACTTTGTATGTAGTCTTTCCCAGTTCAGTTTGATCCTGATTGAAAGGATCTTAATTACGAATACACAATATTATCGAACAGATATTGGAATCGGTGGATAATGGCTTTATATGTAAATATCGGCATCAGCTGATGTGAAAAAAATGTGCAGATATGTGTTGCCGATAAGAGGAATAACTCACGTGTGCTCAGGGTGTGCTAGCAATTAGATCATGTCAGCAGTGTTGCTCATTCCTGAAGCAAAGTTTTGCCTGAATGATGATACGCTGTTTAGATCGCTGCATTTAATCTGAGAATGCACATACAGAATGAGCGTCAGCTTCCCCTGTGTCCTAATGCCTGTTCAGTACAAGTTTTAATTCCATAGGGGGCGCTGTTTGCCTACTTCCAAAAAAATAAAAATAAAATACCTAAATAACATTTAGATTGTGTTTCTGATTAAATAAAGCAGTAATTGATGTCATAAAATTATGAGTATGTTTGGATTTAAAGGTCAGAAGATATAGCTTACATGAATAAAAAAAATTACAAACATGACACGTAAATTAAATAATTTTATATGTGCTGATTTATTCATTAATGTGTAATATGTTATATTTTTTAAAACAAATTATGAGCGCTAAAAGATTTTCAGAATTTTTACAACTGTTTTGCTTTAGACCATCTACAAATGTTAAATAATAATAAAATAAAGTAAAATGTTAAGGTTACGACTGCATCTTTCTGAAAAAAAAAAAAAAAAAAAATATATATATATATAATATATAGTGTAATATATAGCTTATTTATAGTCATATTTAAAGCTTCAATGTACTGTCATTATAAAAGAACTTCAGTATTGTTTATTTAATTGCAACAAATAAGTTCTTGTTAAAAACTAACGAAAATAAAAAAATAATTCGCTCTTAATTTTCGCACAGGGGAGACTTGGTGCTGTTTCCAAACAAAAGGAAATATATCGGTATCGGCAAAAATCCAATGTCGTACATCCCTATTCTCAATTGGTTTCTGATTCCAATTTTGAATTGATTCAATTCTGTTTCATTTGCATATATTTTCTATTTTAAATACATATAATGCTGTACATTATACAGAAAAGGGTTTTAGATAAGTTACTAATCTCTTTGAACCATTTCAGAATTGGTTGAAGAGTTATTTGTTTGTGAACTGTCCAACACTGATCACACTATATGTTTTTGATTGCTTAAAAGAGCTTGTTTATAAGAGTAATTTGTTCTAAAATCATGGCAACATCACTCAGAGTTATTTGTTTGTGATTCGGACTACATTAGTTATGTTGTATATTTTTGAATTGTCATTTGTGAATTGGGTAATCTTGACCCAGATCATGAATATTTTTGATTCGGTTAAAAGAACCACCTAAGAGTTATTTACACTCTTAAAAATAAAGGTTCTTTATTGGCATCAATGGTTCTGTGAGGAACCTTGAACATCCATGAAACCTTTTAAATGCAGAAAAGGTTTTTTATATTTTTTAAATGTTCTTCAAAATGGTTCTTTTAGGAACTGTTCACTGAAAGGTTGTTTGGGAAACCTAAAATGGTTCTTCTATGGCATCACAGCAAAAACACCCTTTTGGAACCTTTATTTTTAAGAGTGTATTGTGAATCAGGCTACATTGCCCAACCTGTATGTTTCTGATTCACTAAAGGCCGGGACACACCAAGCAGGCGATCGGCCATCGGCTAGCATCTGTTGGGCTGGACTGTTTATCTCGCATATCTTTGTTTTGGTTTCTCCTTTTGAATTACGAATATATACTATTAAAAGCTGCTGATATAGACGGCTGAATCTTCTCACTGCAGTCTGTGTGGTGTGTTCAAGCACAGCTTTTTGTCCAGACACTGCCTACGCGAGGCGACAACACTGACTGCTTTGGTCGCCGCTAGTTCTTTGAAGTCGACTTGGTATGTTGGCCTTAAAAAGAACTGGTTCATAAGAGTAATTTGTTTTGTGAATCAGGTTGTGTTTTATGTTTTGATTCACTTGAAAGAACCATCTAACATGAATCATTTGTTTGTGAATCAGACAACAATGATCGTGCTGTATGCTTCTGATTTGCTTAAAAGAACCGGTTCATAATGCAGTCATTTGTATTGTCATTTAAATTGGGATACACTGTTCATATTGCATGTTTTTTATTCACTAAAGGTGTCACATTTACCGTTACTCTACGAAAGTGAAAGTGAATTCCATTCTTTTCAATAGGAATAAATGCGATTGGAAGTTTACCGTAAGGATGAACAGGTTCCTCCTTGAAGATTTCGCTCATGTTCAAGATGCAAATGCGACCAGATTTGTCATCCTGACCAACAAAAACCTGCTCGGTTTGACAGTGACTTTTGTGTGAGCTGTGCTTCATACATCTCTACACCACAGACAATAGAAAATGGACTGTTTTTTGTGTCTGTGCCCTAAGAAGTACTTCCTCCTAAGATTGATTTCTTTGTGAATTGGACCGGACTGTTCTGTTTGTTTTGTTCATAGTGATTTTTTTTTTTTTTTTTTGCCATTGTTTTTATCTTAATTGACACAGAGAGTTTTCTAACTTGGTTAAATTGAGAAAATATTAACTTAAAAAGTTACCAACAGGACCCAAGCAATGTAGTTTTGTGAGTAATGGGCAGAGCTATACAAACAAATGTTCAAGCAGCCACTAAAAAAGGCACTTGTAAAAAAAATCAGTCTTGGGATTCTATTTCAAAAGTGCTTAAATCAGTTGGGGAAATGGTTATTTTTACCCAGCCCTATAGGCTTAGACCTTAAATCCAACATGTTTCAGTAGACTTCTGAACCGCAAATGCTAACACTTTTATCACACTTCCTACCGCGAGACGAACTGTGAATTATTAGAGTGATAGACTACATTCAGATAACCCCCTGAAGCTTTTTTAGGTCACCTTTAACCAGTCCAGAAACATTATTAGATGCGATATTGATACCGTTTGTTTTCATGATGGTAATGAAGAGATGGCCATTCGTATATTTCCAGCCTCCAGGTCTTTTGACAGCAGCATTGATTAAAACAAGGCCATGCTGCAGAAGAGGTACAAAAGGTTGCTTGTTCTGAATGCTGATGGCATTTTTTGCACAGGATCCCTTTTATAATTAATCTACTTGTCTTCCAGCAAATCCTTTGACGACGTGCCCGATGGGTAGGAAGCATCTGTGTACCGCAGGAAGTGCTTTGCACACGTTTTTTTGGGGAGCCAGCGTAAATGGTGTTTAAAGGACGTCACCGTCACTGTAAAACGCTGCCAGGGGACTCAGGTAATGGGCTCTGGGAATATAAATCATACCGCTCCTCATATTGACTTTTAGCATTACGCTCACATCCGCGGCACAAGAGCAGCTAAATCGCTCTCATATATGCGGGGCTGTAAATAAATAAACAGAGCCCCGTATTTCTCTGAGGCCTCTGGAACGTCTCCAGACAAGGAAATGCAGGACTTTAAGACTGACATGCCTCACTGCTGCACTTTGCCTGATTAATACAGCTTTTTTTTCTCTTTCTGCTTCATAAACTGTCCAGTGCACTTTAATCTTAAGATGAACTGGGTCACATATTCCTCTCCTTTAAAACTAATTATAAGCCTTGCACTTTTAAATTATAAAAATGATCTTATTCCTTCCTATGGCCGTATCTAAGATGACAAGATTAAGAGGGGAAAAAAGAGGAAGGAAAGCATAGATGCATGGACACGAAGAGCTGTTTGTAGCTGTTGAGTTCTTCCTGTACCCGTAACCCTTTTTTTGCTGCTTATGGCTGACTTTAGCTGACTGGCTCTGAATTTACGAAGGAGGAAAAGAAGCTGATGTGGCAGTGGGATCCATAATCTCTTTCTGTTTTGTGAGTGTGACCGAGAGAGGGAGAAATGTGCGGTCGTGGCCCTGACTAATAATGAGGAAAGATGTAGCTTATATGTTCATTCAAAGCTGTTTTTAGCCACGAGTGTTGGGCTATTTGTGCTGCAGCAGGCTTAAACTATCACAGTGCGTCCTGGCATTGCTGTATCTGTGTTAAAAAAGCTTTAAAAGCCTTTGTTCATTTTATGGGTCCTCCTGCTGAAATAACTGAAGGGAGGCACCAGTGGTTTTGATGTATTGTTCAACAATTTTGTTTTTTATACCCATACAACCCAGCTATTTTGGTGTGTTTTTGAAATTTCAACCACTTATTCTTGAGACATTGAAGAAAACATGCTATAAATTTTATTTACAACAGCACTCTGAACCATCTCAGGCCATTACAATAGTTGTTACATATCTATCTATCTATCTATCTATCTATCAATCATCTATCTGTATATCTTAGGGCTGGGTAAAATATTGATTTCTCGATTGTAATTAATTTTCATTTTTACGAAACAATATCAATTCTTAAATGCCAAGAATCTATTAGTTTAGCCTGTTTTCAGTTAATGTACACAACATTGTTGCACACATCCCATCTAATAAATCCTAATAAGCTTTGTGCTTTGTTACTTTTGATATGAAACAAAGCCTCATATTTCAAATTCTGTCCATTTTATTACAATATTCAAACAATAAATGCTGTTTTGGCGCTGTTTAATGTGGAGTGACAGATCACTGTAGCACTTCAATTCAAGAGATGCAGCAACATGAAGCGCACACAAACTGATAATTTCTTCCACTTTATTACCAGTTGTAGCACAAAATAAACATGAATAAACATCCAAAGGTATGTTAAAAGAAAGAGTACAACTTACAGAAATCCGTATCCTGTCTCATGTAATCGCTCAATCCGTGTTTCAAGCTTGTAAACAATATGAAGTCACATTTATCTCAGAAAAAACATATTCGATGACCATAAACTCGTTAGTTAGCGTGAAAAATTAACTCTAGGGAGGAGGATTTTGCTAAATATATGCACCATATAACATATTCATTATGATTATTTACTACTTTTCAGTGTTTAATTTATGTTAAATTAAACTCATCAAGTTTTTATGACAGCCACCATTTAAATATTTATATTTTAAATAGGGCTGTGAGTCGATTAAAATTTTAATCAAATTAATTACATGATGTTTCAATTAATTAATCGAATTAATGAATTAATCGCAAAATAATTTTGACTGTGAAAATACCCACATAAAGATTATTTTGTGTTAAATGGGAAAGTATCAAGTAACATTACAAACTGTAGCTTTAGAAAGAAAAGAAAGAAATATTTTATTTGATTGAACGTAGTATTTATTACACAAACATTTAGGCTGCTACGGCCTAATTTGAGCAATGGAACATAAAAGAAGATCATTTGAGAAACATCTCAGTATTTTTTGTTCATACGATGGAAGGTAACCAAAACAGCATCAAAATACCTTCATGTTCCACAAAAGAAAGGTCTGATACGACATGAGGGCGAGTAAATGATGACGGAATTAATTTTTTTTTAACTATCTCTTTAATGTTTTTATTTTTTTGTTTTTTTAATGAAATGATATTCTAATAAGAAATAAGAAACTAAATCTGCCAGCAGGTGACAGTAAATATCTTTATGAGTCATTCATTTATTCATTCGATTCATTCAGACGGCTGATTCATTCAGGAATGAAGTAAATGGCTCTAACACAATATCAACTTCTTTTTTACTGAACTGTTGTATAAAATCACATTTAAGTTTGTGATAGATCGGGACAAAATCAGCACTTGTGTCATATTGCTCTTGCTGCCCGTGTGATATCGTGTGATATGTGATATATATAAATATCAGACAAAACACATACAGGGGCATTTTATTTACCAATATCTTGAATTTTAGGGCATAACTGCATTTATGGAGTTGCTGCCCTGCATCATATTTGTCAGCAGTCAAATATATGAAACATAAGATGACGCACAGGTCTGGGGCCGGGGCCAGTGCGTTAACTGCGTAAAAATATTTTAATCGCGTTATTTTTTCATAAATTATTAATTAACACGGTAAACTGACAGCCCTAATTTTAAACAACAAATTTGAGTAAAAATATAATTATGTAAATGTAACTTTATTATTGAAAAAATAATAATTTATGCATTTGTGTACAAATCAGTTTTACAAAGTTAATTTTCACCTTCAATATTATAGTAATGTAGTACTACTGACTCTCATGTATATTTTACAGTATTAGTTGAGAGATTTTTTTTTCCTTGAGAAAATGTACTGTACCTGATATATATCCAAAGTAATCCATCGAATCAAATCACAAGCATGTGAATCACAACCAGATTGAATCATGAAATTGAAAAAACCCAGCCCTAATATATATTCATGAGAAAATATAAGAAGCAGGAGATACCCAAACATGGGCCAGATTTACTAACAGCTTGCGTCAGCGCAAACTGTCTTTTGGCATTAAAATTCTGTCAGGATTTGCTAAAGATGCGCAGTGAAGAATTAGCGCTGAAAAGGCGTGGACACAGTTAATTTTGCGCCTAACCTTATTGAATATGCATTTGTAGGAGTTTCCTTTTCAGACACAAAATTAATGAGAGGGAAGTATTCAAATGCATCACTCAATGTAATTAACTAACTTTTGCGCTCGTCAAATTACTGGTATTTGCGCCATTATTTAACGCCTCAAAAAAGCATGTCTTAAAGGGGTCATTGAATGCAAAGTTCACTTTTACCTGTTGTTTGAACATTAATGTGTGTTGGAAGTGTGTGTACAAATCTACCCTATAATGATAAAAATCCATGCAGTGGTTTTTAATTAATCTGTAAAAATAATATCCCCTTTTTCAAATTGCGCTATTCTCAGATGCCTCTCAGATGTGTGGCGTCACACCGACAGAGGCCGCTCCCACCATAGTTGATTGACATGAGCGTCTTACCTCAGATCCGCCTTAAATCAGCTGTAACAGTCAAGTTAGACAAGAATATCTCCGATTGAGGTGTTGTGTTGCTGGATGTAATAATGAACACAGTGGTCATCATTTACTCCTGACATCTGAGCCGCTGAAGATGCAGTGGATTATGTTTGTTTGTGAAGGGAATGCATCTCCGATCTACAGATATCCATCTATCTTTGCGCAAATCATTCGTGCTCCAGCTTCACTTACAGCAGAAGTGAGTATAAGGGTTTTTTTATGAATCTTTGCGATCGCCTTTCCTAATAACGTGGTAGTTAGGAAGTTTAGCGGCTAAACACGGCTAAAGTAAACAGGCTCGTCACTCCACAGAGAGAAGAGAGGGGTGGGGTGAGCAGAGCTCATTAACATTTAAAGCAACCTCGACCAGAACAGGATGATTTTTGCAGAGCTGATTTTGGCAAGGTAAAAAGGGTGTTGATTAAGAATTTTTAACCAAAGTATATTATAGACTTTTCATTAAGACTCTAAAGAATCATATCAACTTGTGGAAAATGGGCATCCGATGACCCCTTTAAAGAAGGCGCTAATTTGCGCTGCTCTTGGTAGATTGTGCTGGTCATTATGGAAATGATCTGGCTTTGTCTGTTGTGCCTGTTTAGTAAATCTCGCCTCATGTCGGAAAGAGTATCTAGAGTATCTAAAATCATTATTTTAAGCCAAAATAATTCCTTGATAGATTAACTTCTTCAGTTTTGTAGCATGTTTTGTCCCAGTACTCAAGAATGAGTGTAGCATTTCTCTTATTGTAGCCCATTGTGCAGTTACTCTTGTATATTTGTTTCCAGATAGTCTTCCAGATAGATAGTGGAGAGAAATGTCATAGTCCCCAAGCGCTCATCGGTACTGTCTAAATGACTTGTTCCTCTCGTATCTTTCCAGCCAATATGAGGTGCAGGACAAGCAGAACCACTGCCAGCATCCCTTCTCCTGTATCCAAATCACCATGTGCTCAAATGTGACTTTTCATTACATTCTTTCAGCACAATCAGATGCAGACATTGCCAACAGGACTGCCCAGGGTGCAATCAAGATCAGATGTAATCTTCACAAAATGACATATTATTATTGCTGATCTATCGTGTTAAACTCTATATTCAGATATCAGCCCTAGGGTAGAGATGACAGGGGGCCCTATTGCTTAGATCCTGCATGCTATTTGCACTTCGCTAATGTTTATTATTAATTTACCTGCAATTTGCCATACAAACTTCACCATCCTACTTGCAAAAGCCATCAATTTTTTAAAACATAATTTGGGCTCTCTGACAGATCTATAATTTAACAGCACCTCCTAAAATTTGGCATTTTTTTTGCACGTATACCCAAGGCCTTAGGTGGGATATCTAAGAATGAATATTGCATTACTCATCCTTTTTTTAATAAAGTTAATTATTTTAATACCAAGGCTTTGTAGCTCTCACTTAATAAAAAGGGACAGCTCACCAAAAATGAATTTTTAAATATTATTTTTTGACATTCATGTTGTTCCAAATCTGTATAATGTTCATTCTTTATTGGAAAAAGGTGCATTTCTGAATTCATAGCCTGGTTACATTTTCAGTATTGTGAAAATGAATGAGAAGTGAGCATGTTAAGCACCATAATAGTTTCATAAAAGTGGACTAAATGACTCATGTGCTTTATTCCAATTCTTCTGAATGATAGATTTGTGTGAGAAACTGATTTTTAATTCTTTCATTTCTTTTAGCCACAGATATATGCAGCTATATTCAGTGTTTTTTTTTATATATCATAATGTTGTTAGCAAATAATTAGTAGTGTTAGGTGACAACACAAGCTTTTAGGCCAATATTGAGAACAAAGTCACACGTTCTTGAAGGTGAAAGTGTGAAACGTACCTCGCAAAACCCCGGAGGCTGCATACGTCACCGCTGACTTCCTTAAAATGGAGCAAGAAGAAGAGCAGGTTGTGCTCACTGCACCAAAAATATTCCATCCACCCCTTTTTAATAATCCCACCTAATTACTGTTAATGCAGTATAACCCTTGCGGATATCTTCTGATCTGCTACTGTAAGACCAAACACAGTCTCCAACTCCATTTGTAGGAGACTATGGAGGGCATCGGTGGGCACTTTGTCATTTTAAAAAGAATCGATGTAGGACCAAGGGGTAATTTATTTATCATCTAGGTGCTCCGTGGGAGATGTTGTCTATTGGCAGATTTTGGATTTAGTTAGCTGGCAGTCAGCGTTTGGACAAACGTGTTATAATATAGATAATGCTAAATCAACAGTCTCATAATATCTCATTAAGTCTTGCAGCTGCTAGTGTTCATGCGGGTCAGAGTGAGTCCTATCGCGGGGGTAATTGAATGTTGGTATGAGAGAATGTTGTGGGTTGATGAGGTGAGCGGCCATGTTTGTGAACCCCTGCTTTGCTTGTGTGTGTGTGTTGTTCAGCGGGAGTGCTGTTGTGTTGCTGTTAATGAATGGGGAGAGAAACACAGCTTAGTCAGTGCTAACAGCAGGGGTGTAAAATGCTGGCTAGACATGATGTATGCTGGTACAGAGGGTGTGGTCATCCAAAAAAAACTCTCAGAGGGAAAAACTCTCAGTTTTTGTTTCCCTCAAGAATGAAAAAGGACTTGTAAATAATGACTATCCCTTTAAAGTCCAGAGTGCAGAGTGATTTCAGAAAATTCTTCAAGTTCATTTTACATTCATTTTACATTTTTAGAATTCTTCAGTAAAGAGCCATGAACCAAACAAAAAAGAACTTAAAATAAACTAGTCATTCTATGAAAGCGCTATATAAATGCGATCATTCATTCATTCATTCATTGCAAATGGCATAATCAAATCAGAAACAATCGTAAAACATAAAACTATTGATTTTATAATAATTGATTATACATTCAAGAACAATTAATTGTGTTCAAAACTGTGAATATATACAAATACAGAAGTATTTTAAGAGTGTGAGGAGAATGTCATTCGCAGTATGAATGGTTAAGCTCTTTTGCTGTATTTTCCATTTCTTCACCGGAAATAGTTTTTCACTATTTTAGCTCTTTATCACTCAAGTGCAACGCCGTATCGCGTGAGCTATCGAATAAACTTGCTGAATTAGAAAACTCATGCTTATGAAGCTGTATATGTGATGTCATGCAGGATGTTGAAATTGTTTTGAAGCCATAATTATACAATATTCTGTAAGTAACTGTGTGAAAATTAGGCTTTATTAATCAAAACTGTGTGTAGATCATTTCACAAAGTATTTACTCTAAATTCTTACTGACCCTTCACACAGAACATGTCTCTGCGTCTAAAACATGAGACGCAGCGCTCATGAGTGGTTTAAAAAAAAACGTAGTGCAGAATTTCTGCTCCGCCATTTTGCCGTCAAATACAAAAACTGCCATGCCAACCTGCTACTGTAAACAAAAGCTTGTAACGCTTGCTCCGCCTCTGTGGTCTTCTGATTGGTCCACTGTTTTGGAACTGACATTGATGAGTGGCACTACGTGTTAAAGTTTTCATTTTCTCAACTCGACGCGGTGTCTTAAACGTGCCACCCACGTGCTGCAAAAGACGTGAACGCAATGGTCATACATGTCCGTATAACGCCGACTGCACACACAGTGGTATGTTTTCAACTGGAAAGTATTAACAGGATTAAAAAAACGAAATAACTGACATGGGAAAATTGGGTCCTGAATTTCAGTTTCGATTAATCGTCCAGCCCTACGTTTATACATTATCTTTACAAATAATTTTTTTATGGACAAAATGAATGGAAATTTACTTCCAGAACTTTTTGAGGTGAGCCAAAAAGGGAAGGTCCGAATTTATGTGCATTTTTATTCTTCTGTGGAGCACATAAGAAGATATTTTGAAATTATCGGTTGTGTGTTTTTAACCATATTGACATTCTTTGTAAAGCCAAAACATTCAAAACAGTCTTCATTTTTTGTGTTTTCCACAGAAGAAAGAAAGTCATAAAAGTATGGAGCGACATAAAGGAGATTTAATGATGACATGATTCTCATCTTTGGGTGAATTGTCAGTTTAAGTCTTAATGACAAAGTACAATGTCTAAATTCTCCTCTTTCTCTCTTATCTCATTCACCCATTAGCAGATGTGTCCTCTGATGAGTGGCAACCTGTGCTGAAAATGATGGAAAGTAAATTGGAGCTGGTCAGAAGTTTGGCATTGTTAGCAAGTCAGCACTTTGCGAACGGGAGTGACGCACAAATCCCATTAGTGTGTATCTGCAGCGGATTATCGCAGTTCGCTTCCTTTCTGTGTTCTGTTAGAGGAGGTGCAGAGGAGATGCATATGACGAAAGGAACTTGAACAAGGAGGGAGGTATTACTTGTTGACAGCGCCATACTGTCGTGCGGTTGATTAACGCTGCGCTCTTAAAGTTTATCTCTGCAAGTGAAGGAAAATTCAGACACTGTAAGAACAGTAACTTCTAGAGATTCTCCAAACCCCTGTGGAGGGTTTTAACACGTTCCAGAACATGGACCTCATTCACAAGGTACAACAAAGCCTCCTCCTCCAGCGCTTTGATGCCTCTTACTGGCTCCCTGCACCAGCAGTGCTTTTGTTCAGCAGGAGCTAAACTGTTATTTATGCATGCAACACGATTCAGCTGTAAAAGGAACATTGGGCTGTATCGTTGTTCTTAGAGCTTAATCAATCACATCTTGGGAGAATAGGCTCTGGGTCCCAGCTCTAGTTATGGCCAGGTGACTGATAAGTAGTATTGATCATTCTTTTTTTCCCCCCATTACCCCTGTTGAGACTGATGGAGCCCTGTGTTTCCTATAGGGAGCTGTTTTCAGGACCACGGACAGCTCCTGGCCACCCGCTGCTGCAGAATCCACTGCCACTGGGGTTTTATTATTTATGGACATGTGCATGCTTGCCCTTGAAATCAATGCAGTTATTGATTTATCTAGCCGCTTTGTATCTGAGGGGATTTATAAGAACATATATCAAACCTTATAGCAAATATATGCCTTATATATACCAAGGAATTGTGTTAAAGGGACAGTTCAACCAACGTGAAAATTCTGTAATCATTTATTTTCACCATTCATGTCTTTATTTTATTTGAGAAATTCTGTAAACCATATTAATTTTAATTTTCCATGCACGTACAATGAATAGAATTGGAGATTTCAAAAACACAAACAGAAGCATCATAAAAGTGTGATAAAACTATAATCCAAATTTTCTTAAAACTCACAAAAGCTTTGTGCAGGAAACAGACTGAAAGTCAATATTCACTGTTGATTTTCTCCTCTAGTGAGCTGTTAACCAAATCATTGAATCAGTAAGTCAAACCCAAAAAGTGAATCAGTATTGGCTGCATTTTCCCTCAGAGAAGTAACACACTGCTTAGCTATCATAGTGCAGTGTATCATATTATGCAGAAATTGACTAGCTAATCACAACCGTTTTACTAAAATTGTAGTAACTGTGTCATTTGAACCATGTTGGTTTAACAATATAGAATCATCATTAATGACGTGACACAGATGATGGAGTAATTACATCTGCTAATTAATAGATTGAATGAATATCAGATTATTGTTTTAAATACTGGATATACTAGGCTACTTCTTTGTCCTCCTGTTTTGCTTTATTTTCAGATGTTTGATTCAGTCACAGGTTTCCTCTTACTCTACATCATACACCAGGGTTCTGGAGCACAATCGCATATGCACACACCTTTTTTTTAAAAACAGCACCTGACATGGAATGACATATATAGATAGTAATACATTGCTTTTAAGCATAATGTTTTTTGTCAAGCTAACAAGAAACTATGCTTCTAACCATAAGTTGAAAGTTATAGTTCTGACCGCACAACTTAACGCTGAATCTCTAAATTACGTTGCTCACAACTGAACTTGTGTTTACTGTTTGCTAACGCACCCCTGATTAGTGAATAAATTATTCAGACTGTGCCAACTGATATTGGGTCATTTGATTCATTCTTCAGAATTTTGGAATGCTGTATGAGTAAGTTTGGATAAACTATACTGTTAATTTTTTTTTTTAATTTCAGAACATTATAAACAATGAAAAACATTCATTCACTCACTCTATGCTAATCCATGCAGTGCATCAAGATATACAATAACAAATGTAAACCTTTGTATAAAAACATCTAATTTCAATTAGGCTTCGTTTACACCAGTGTGTTTTCGTTTTAAAATGCTTAACTTTTGCTACGGTTACGCCTGTCAGTCATTTACACTACTTCGGCGTTTTCAAACCTTGAAAACTGAGACTTTCGAAGATGCTGCAGACCCTGTTTTAGGGTGCTTTCACACCTGGCCCGTTGTTTTGGAGTCTGGCGCATTTCTCCCCTTTGTTTGGTTCGTTTGGGCATATGTGAACACGGCAATCGCACTCAGATCCGCGGCAAAACAGTAAGTCCGAGATCGCCTGAACGAGGTGGTCGCGGCTTGATTGAAAACGAACTCTGGAGTGGTTCGGTTGTAGTGAGAAAGCAATCCGATCCAACAAACCAATGAACCAGGCTATATCACAATGTATGATGGGTAATTACGCAAGTTCTGTGAAAAGCAGTAACTTGGTTGTGTTGCTAATACCTCTAAAATGAAACTGTGAATGTCTGTGGGTGAGCACATCTTCGACATTCAAAATAAAGGGGGCCTTTTCATTTTATTATGCCTTTTTATTGCTCTTCGAAGTAGGTGCATTTTGGACTCCTGCTCGGAATGATAAATTAATATAACGACAGCTACAAAAAAAACCAACAATACGCCCGCAAAGCTATTGTCGTTCCATCCTGACAGATGACAGCTATGAGCAGAATCTCGAGAAATAAACCATGAAACTTTGACCAACAAGAGGAGAGTTTACTCGTGCGTGATTTGTATTAACAAATTTGGTCCATTTATAAACTTTGCCATGTGAAAGCCGTGTGTAAACAACAACATCATGCTTATTATGAATGGTCATGTGACATGCATTTTCGGTTGCGTAGTGTGACAGAGATTGTTTCTTAAACACAGTGAAAACGCCAGTGTAGATGATGATTGTTTTCATTTTAAAACGCTGTTTTCAGTCCAGTCGGTCTTGGAGGGCCGATGTCCTGCAAACTTCCAACTTGCTTGAACACACCTGTCGGGAAGTTTCTAGTATGCCTAGTAAAAGCTTGATTATTGGGATTGGAGCTAGAGTTTGGACAGAGTTGGGCAGCCATGTGTTCCATTTTATCTACAGATCTAAGTTTTTCTATCCATTGTCCTAATTTGGTGGGTTTGTTTGCATCTAGTTAATAGTTATGACTACAGTAGATTCATCATATTCGTCTTGAATCATCACGGTACAGACTTCACAGTTCGGTTCATGCAGTCAGACAATGAATACAGTCAGTCATAGGCAATCAATCCAGAAGCAGGTGTGTGCTGTAATGCAACACTAACTGTCATGACAGGAAAGAGCAGATAAAGACGATCCAAGCACCAACCAAAAACAAGACTGGCGAGTTCAGACAGCATGCAAGATCTTGAAGAACCATCTGCTTGATGTAAATCATAAGTGTGGGAAAGTTTTGTGTTCTAGAGATGCACTGGTCGACCAGCTATGAATTGGAATTGTTTTTCATTTTATTTTAGTGAGTCTCTATTCCAAAATTGCACACGAACTGCATTGCAGTCATTTCCTAAAATGCAGTTTGTGTGCAATTTTTATGCAGTCTGTAAAGAGGAGAAAATACTGTAGCAGGCAGATCAAGCTCACTGTTCGCGATATATTCTCGAAATATAGGAAGACAAATATGTGGGGGTTTATGAACCGTGACTGAACTGTGACTTCTGTGTACCATTACACTTCTAGTTATTACTTTTTTTGTGTGTAATAAGAGTACATGCAGAATATATATCTGGTTTTGACTACACATATCCCTTTTAAACGGAAGAGGGGAGTAAAGGGCAAATCTACACAGAGAATTTGCATAATCTCATCGTTATCCTCTAAAGAAAATATGAGTGTTATCCTATTAAATTTATATGAAGTAATCGCATCAGTTGGCAACAGACGTTATTTTCAAGTTTGTCTCTCTGAAAACTAGTAAAACGATTGTTAAAAAACTAGAAATGTAATTGCAACCAGAATAGATTTCTATACTGGTCCCATCCGTACTGCTGCATCCCTGCTTCCCCATTCCCACATTCCCATGTCTAGTTGAATAACCTGAGCAGGGAGAAGTTGTGTGCAGCTTGCTGCAGTGCAGCTACTGCCCACCCCATTTCTTTCTCTCTCTCTCTCTCTCTCTCTCTCTCACTCTCAGTCTCAGCTGTGTTTTTTAGACTGACTTTCCGTGTTTTGTTTTCCCACCACTGCTCTCGCTCTCTATTTATTCCATGTTCCTTTCTCTAACTGTTGTTTTTGTTTGGAAACAAAGCCAAGGTTTAGTTTCTCCCTACACCTTTCTCTTTCACTTTGCATTCCTCTTGTTCTGCGCAGCCCCTGATGGTTTTTGAGCATTTATTGGTTGCTTCAACTGGCTGCTAATGTGAGAGAATAACCTTGATAATGTGTTTGTCAGGGGCTGCTGCATGTGTGCATGCGTGTGCGTGTGAGTGATGGATCTCATCTGGGACTCAGTGCGGGGTGATAACCGCTTCCAGCTGCTACTTTTCATCCATTATCAACACAGCTGGATCAGCCTCCATCCTCTCCGTCTCTGACTGTCTTCCTTCTTTTTTCCAGTATGTTTTGCTCCCTCATGTGCTTACGCCATTCACATGCCTCTTCTGACTCCAGCCGTATCGAAAGCCGGAGCGCCGTTTTGCTGACTTGCTTTATTTCGCAATTCTTGCCTACTAAATAATTCATCTCATACATATGTGGCTGTGCTCCCATTGAGAACAGTTGGAGTTTTGTTGCGTGCTTACATGCACTGCTCAAAGAAAGAGTCAAGGGATTGTATTACATCTGTGTAAACACGTGTGAGAGCTTTGATAGTTCTGCACTTTTCAACTCGCAGCCATTTTTAGCATGTTTGCTGCATTGACGTTCGATCGCAAAGGGAGAACATGCTATAAAAAGATCCGTTTGAATGTCGGCAGACTGCTTGCTGAGCCTTTGGCGTCTGAACACTTTAATAACCGTCTCAATTAGTCATTGTTTCCCTTTTCCTGGAGATGTCTGGGCCCTTTTAAAATGACACACTTCATTTTAGTTTTCTGTGGTGGGACAGAGTTTCTGAACTCTTTCCAAATGAAATTGCAGAAAGTGCAAGAGATATCTATTAGGACTCCCTGCCATCAGGGGAACAAAAGTCCATCTCATTAAATCATGTTAAGTCTATTGATTTTTTTATTTAGCCGCTGTTGCTTTTGTCTTTCCGACAGCATAAGCCAATCTCATCTCTGCCTCTGGGATAACTGTAACTGGAGGATTGGGACAAGCAAACGAGAGAGAATGCCATGATCATTCAAGGGTTTCCTTTTTGTCATGGAAGCCACAACCTCTGAGCAGACAGCCACACATCTTACAAAAAGCCCATGAGCCCAAACGGTTTCCTACACATGCTGTATAAACATTTAAAGAACATTGATGCTAAATGTGCATGCTGTTTAGGTACATAACTGTTATAAAGGCTGTATACACTATATGTGCTTTTGTAAGTTCTGTAAGATTTTTTGAAAGAAGTCTTTTATGCTCACCAAGGCTGCATTTATTTGACAATGAAAACAGTCTATTTTAATATACAGCTGAAGTCAAAAGTTTACGTACACCTTTCAGAATCTGCAAAATGTTAATTATTTTACCAAAATAAGATGGATCATACAAAATGCATGTTATTTTTAATTAGTACTGACCTGAATAAGATATTTCAAATAAAAAGATGTTTACATATAGTCCACAAGAGAAAATAATAGTTGAATTTATAAAAATGACACCGTTTAAAAGTTTACATACGCTTGATTCTTAATACTGTGTTGTTTCCTAAATGATCTACAGCTTTTAAACTTTTTAAAAACTTTTTGAAATTGAAGATCAGGGTAAATATAACTTATTTTGTCTTCCCGGAAGCATGCATGTCTTTTGTAGCTGAAGGGCAGTGCTAAATGAAAAACAAACAAACTGATATTTAGGCATAATGTCATTGTTTTTCCTTCTGGAGCATCAGTGAGCATTTAAAGTTCCTCAGTTGTCCTCAGTATATGTCAAAAAAAATAACATGCATTTTGTATAATCCCTCTCATTTTGGTAAAATAAATAACATTTTGCAGATTCTGCAAGTTTTATGGAAACTTTTGACTTCAACTGTATTTTCAAATGTAATTTATTCTTGTGACAACAATGCTGAATTTCTAGCAGCCATAAATCCAGTCTTTTGTGTCACATGATCCTTTAGAAATTATTCTAATATGCTAGTTTGCTGCTCAGGAAATGAACCATAAGTTTTAAAGTATTCTTTAATACAGTGGTTCCCAACCACGTTCCTGGAGGCCCCCCAACACTGCACATTTTGCATCTCTCCTTTGTCTGACACACCCATGTCAGGTCTTGGAGTCTCTACTAATGAGCTGAAGATCTGAGACTACGTCTACATTAATCCGGATACATTTGAAAACGGAGTTTTCGTTTAAAACACTCTCCATCCACACTAGCGTTTTCAGGTGTTTCTCATCCACACTGAAACGTAGGAAACCAAAAACTCACAAAAACTCACAGATGATACAAACGGAATAGACATAATACGTTTTCAAGCAATTTTATTTACGGAAATATCTCATCATTCAGTGTCGTGCTCGCTCATGTTTGATCAAAAAGCAGCTGCCCTCATGTTTACAGCAACTGTGAGTAAATATTCTGTCATCATTTTAAGACTGTAATATGAAGAGTGTACAAGGTAAATATCTTTACAGCAGCAGTGTGAAAGTGAATGGCACATAACAGGCATACGTCCATTACCGGTATAAACAAAGATATCTATTGGCACAGTATGCGCATAACTAAACATGCGTCATTGTTTTCAAAAGCCTCCGTTTTCACAGTCCACACTGTAACGCGAAAATGGCGTTTTAAATTTATCCACTTTGGAGATCGTTTTCAAAAAGCTCAGTTTTCCTTGACAAAAACGCAGTCTCAGTGTGGACGGAAGGCCAAATCTGAATCAGGTGTGTTTGATTAGGGAGACATGGAAAACATGCAGTGTTGGGGGGCCTCCAGGAATGTGGTTGGGAACCACTGCTTTAATAAATAGAAGGTTCAATGGAACTGCATTTATTTGACATAGAGTTCTTTAGTAACATCATAAATGTCTTTACCGGTACCTCTAATCAGTTTAATCCATCCTTGCTAAATAAAATTCCTAATTTCTAAAAAAAAAACCTTACTGATCCCAAACATTTGAACAATTTCGATCTTTTCCATGTCCAATTTTCATCTTTTATACTGTACATTACAATATTGTGATGCGTAAATTCACAGCCTTTTAAAGTGATTGATTTTAGTTCTTTTTTTTTTTTAATTTAACTGTAATTTTAAATTCATTTAAGTTACAAATAAGTACATCATAAATTTTGTCATGAAACTCTAGATGGCGCAGGCTGATGGGTCATTAATGCAAACTAGGTTAAACAAGGTTAAACTATTTAGCACAAATTGATTAGTTCATGTTGCATACGCAGCCAGTGAGTTTGCTGCTTTACATGTAAATGGCTGGTTAGCATTCACTAGAGCATTTTGTTCCTCTGAAACCCTCCACCTCCCCAGCTCCACCTGTATAGATTTATGGGTTGGTATATATGCTATTTGTGCAGTAGCAGTGTATCTTAAATACTCAATACTTGATTTACAACAACAGCAATAACCAACAGCAAAAGCATTTCAGCAGCATAGCAGATTAGACATTAGACACCGAGACATTAGACATTAACATTGTCATATCCATTACCATGCTAAAACTTCTGAGAGTTGTCATGATTGAAATATTTTATCCACAGCATATTACAGTCCATGCAAGTCATAAATTTGAGCAGAAATTGCATTCCCTAGGAATCAAACTCATAACCTTGGCATTGCTAGCACCGTGCAGGTGGCACATGTTGCTAGCGATGCAGGTGTTATCTGCTTGCTTTGTGCCGCATGCAGAGAGCTCAGGGTTTTATCTTGTACTAATGATGTCCCTATAGGTCAAAGGAAACGTTCTCCAGCTCTGCTGAGATGCCCACTATAAAGAAATGCTGATACTTAAAAGATGGGGGGCTTCTCTACTTCCTGTCCAAGTGGCTTCATTAATTGGCCAGTTTGAATTTAAAATAACTGTCTTAATTAAACACTCTAGACTTGTTCCAACAGGGTCACCACAGAAACGCTGGTCAGAGTCTCCTTGAGCTACCAATCCTAGCATGCCTGCATGTATGATCACGTGAACCCTGACGACCCATGCAGGGCAAGTTCAACTGACCGAGAGAAGAAACTTAAAGTGAAGAGCTCTTAAGTTCTTCAGGTATTGATGATCTGCAGGGTTTCAGATCTTGTTGAAGCTGTGGCTAAGTGGTTAGGTGACACTGAACTGTGATGGTTATATAGAAGATGTCATGTCATTTTTTCTCCTGTCACTGTTAGAAAAATGTCAGTAACTCCCCCCCCCCCCCCCCCCCCAAAAGATGACAAACACAAGCTCCCAGCGTTCCCTTCTAAACTGGTGGTGGGTCTGCAGCGTCCCTCGGCTCACAGGCCGCTCCTGAGGAGAATGTTTCAATTACAAAGCTCTGATTGATGTTCTCTCTGGTCATCTGGCATGCAGCGAGGCACAATAATCAGAGGATTGCTGTTACAGTGCGGCTGACACCACTGACATAAATGAGCAACAAATCCAATCAAATCCAATATGAGCTGAGCACTATCAGTCCCCTGACGCTGGGAGGGAGATCTATAGTCTTTCATGCCAGACCTCATGTTGGGATTGATGCATTGACTTCGAGTCAATAAGTCTGGATGTTGTCTGAAGAAAATGACGCTCGTTTTTACACTTGAAAACAAATCAGGTTTAAAAAGGAACGATGAGCTTTTGATTGAGACTGTTTAAGTGCATCTCATGGGAGCTGCGCTGCTACATAAGTGTAAAAATCGTTCAACTATGTGTGTAGTTTAAGAATGCGTGTTATGTAAGCTCTGATGTAAGTTCATCATGTTATGGCTGATATCTGATATAGAGCCCTATGATTTCCGCGACAGAGAAAATGCGGAATCCAGTCATAAAAATGGAATTTACTGTGTACTGCGGAACGTTAAGGAATTTGCCGAATTTTTGGATGAATAAATCAAAAGTAGGTCAGTACACTTAAATCAAAATGCGATATGGACTAGTGTCTGTGAATATTAAGCTGAAAAAATACTATTTAAATGAGTCCTGAATGTTCTGTGTGTTTTTGAGCCCCTGCCACCTAAATATATTAGTACATGAACACATGTACATAATCTCTAGAGCTGAGCAATTTTTTCCTTTGAGAAAAAAAAAGAAACTATTTAGAGATTAATTTAATTGTTTACATTTTCTGGAAACCATTAAAATGGAATCCAGAAAATTCATGGAAAAAACAGAATTTGGTAAAAAAAATAAAATAAAACTGAATTTGAGAAAAAAAAAAAAAAAAAAAAAACTGTGTTTCATAGGGCCTTAAAATGTCATTTTTGTTAAACTTTTAATTAATTGCTGTTAAATTGTGTTAGTTTCATGATTTCAATTAATTAGGCATTCTTTTTGATTAATAAAATGTAACCATTAAAACAGAGTCTAGGGAAAAAAAAGGGAGGGGGGGGGGTTACAGGATACAGAAATATTAAAACAGAAAAGAATGAAAATTGAAAAAAATATATATATATTTATATATTATATTATAATATAAATTATATAATTATAATATATATAAAAAAGTCAGTAGTACATATGTACTAGATTATTATAGTTCAGTTTTTATTTTTAAAATATGTAGTATCAGACGATAACCATTATAGTACCAATAAGTTTTCCATCCTTGTACAGTGGAGTATATATATATATAACAGAGATATTACATTGCAATTATTAGTTTCTTGTTAAATATTGTTTTAAAATATTACAATTTTAGTTTTAAAATTAAATATTGCATTTAACATTAACATTAAGTAATGATTTTAATATTTAATTTTAATATTTAAGATTTAATAAATGTTTACTATCTACACAACAGTAAAAAGTGTACAATATTTATTTATTTATTTATTTGTAGTCAGTATTATCAGCCAGTAACTGATAAAACAATACACTGTATGATTCAAAATGATTGATTTTTCTTTTATGTCAAAAATCATTAGGATATTAAGTGAAGATCATGTTCCATGAAGATATTTAGCAAATTTCCTACCATAAATATATAAAAAACTTAATTTTTGATTAGTAATATGCATTGCTAAGAACTTCATTTGGACAACTTTAAAGGTGATTTTCTCAATATTTTGATTTCTTTGCACCCTCAGATTGTAGATTTTCAAATAGTTGTATCTCGACCAAATATTGTCCTATCCTAACATACCATACATCTATGTGGTTTTGTGTTCCAGGGTCACATATGGTACTGAAATTTTGTTCATCCGTTATCCAAACTAGCATTTGTGAAGCATGCTGGGTAATCGGTTTTGTGTTTTTAGAGCAGATTCAGGATTTATGAATGGATTTACAATGCATTGTTTCTCTGACTACAACAGAGAGCTATTATTTATTGTAGTACACATTAATTGTCACCATATTTGCAAAGTATTAGCCATGATTAATTTTTTTGCTGTTGTAGAAAAAAAAAAAAACAGCAGTGCTTATGTTTGACCACAAGAGGGCTTGCTTTCTCTCTCTCTCTCTCTCTCTCTCTCATTCACTCTCTGGCTTTCTCTATCCTTGGTCCTGGTCTGTGTTTGGCTGGGCTCTGTGTGTGTATACGAAAGACAATCAGCAGCCATAAGCGAGCGAGTCTGCCTCTGTTCAATGCGGGAGTGTGAGGGAGTCAAAGCCCGCTCCGCTATGCCGTCTGAATGCTGATGTCTTGCGCTGCAGCAGTGGCCCACTTATCCAAGTAACCTCGCGCAAGTCTGTCTCTTCCTCCACTTTCATCACTCACTTTCCCTCTCGTCGTCCTCCTCTCTCTCTTTCTCTGACTGGATGCATGAGGAGGGGTGAATCAGCCCACAGGACTGAAATGAGGACGCCTTACTGCTGATGCACACACTTCTGCTCAAACAGCCCACAGCTCTCTGTGTGTGTATGCATATTATTCGTGTTTGTGTTTTCCGTGCATTCCTCTGCACACATGCTCAAGGTAACGTCGCCGGATATTTGGAGCAGGTTGATCCCTGGCAGCTCGTACCAGGCGGCATTGCGTGTGTATGTGTGTGTGTTTGTGCTAATGGTGACTGGCCCTGGCACATTAGCTCACAGAAGCACTGGAGCTTGTGACAGCCGTGCCAACGGCAGCCCGCATATGTCCACCCCGGCACGGGAAGCGTGGCGGCGGCAGCTGGGGTCCTTTCGGAGGCACAATCTACTAAAACATCAAATACAAGCATTAAAACAAACCTCCCTGCAAAGGACACACTCCCTGGGTCTACGGTTGCGCTAGACGTAGTGATAAGACCTTGTCGGGTTGTGTGTGGTTCCCACGGTTATAGCCAAACGCCGTACGTCACATGTATTTCACACTTTACGACATGGAAATTGATTTGCAATACAACATGAGAAGCCCCAGAAGCCTGTGAGATGCTATCTGAGAACAAAGGAAAGCTGTTGGTGTGAAGAGCTCATGATGCAGTAGATCAGCTCTGGTATTGAAAAAGCTCTGGAACGCCGATCCACGCCGCCGCAAGCGCCGTTTTTATTATCAGGCCAGATTTGTTTCCGATAACGCCGGTTTGTTTGAACATACGTTGGATATGTAGGAACAAAAAGGTCTGAGGAGAATGCTCTGTCCTCAGTTGGACTGATATAAAAAAAGATATTTAGTGTTTTTTCTTCTTCTTTCCTTTACGGCCATTTAGCTGGGGCAAAAAAAGATAACGATTATCCGATAAGACATCATTGTAGTCATAAAAACAGCACAAATGGTTTTAAAAAAGACAATACGTTTTTGAAAAGGAAAATACTGCCACATTAAAGCCTTTATGAATTGCTTTGAATGGATGAGATGTCACTGATTCATTTTTATAGCGACTCTAGCCAGAGTCATTGCAGCTATGCAATTGCGAGGAGGTCTGTAATACCTGGTGAAAACTATCCATTCATTTATCTTAATGGCAGTTGCTTTTTGGGAACAAAACAAAACAAAACAAAACAAAACAAAACAAAACAAAAAATAAAAAAATACAGTACTGCTGTTCAGAAGTCTGTGATATTTTTAATGTTTTTGAAAGAAGTCTCCTTTGCTCACCAAGGCTGCATTTATTTGAAAACAGTCATTTTGTTAAATATTATTACAGTTTAAAGTAACTATTTTCTATTTGAATATATATTTTAAAATGTAATTTATTCCTGTGATGGCAAAGCTGAATTTTCAGCATCATTACTTCAGTCTTCAGTGTCACATGATCCTTCAGAAATCATTCTAATATGCTGATTTGCTGTATAAGAAACATTTCTTATCAATGTTGAAAACATTTGTGGAAATTTGTGTGGAAACTGTGATACATTTTCTTAAGGATTCTTTATTTAAAATGTAAGTCTTTTGTAACATTTACAAATGTCTTTACTGTCACTTTTGATCAGTTTAATGTAATGCTAATTTAATGTTTCTTTAAAGGAGTAGTTCACTTCCAGAACGAAAATTTACAGATAATTTACTCATCCCTTTGTCATCCAAGATGTTCATGTCTTTCTTTCTTCAGTCATAAAGAAATTATGTTTCTTGAGGAAAACATTTCAGGATTTTTCTCCATATAATGGACTTCAATGGTGCCCTGAGTTTGAACTTCCAAAATGCAGTTTAAATGTGGCTTCAAAGGACCGTAAACGATCCCAGCCGAGGAAGAAGGGTCTAATCTAGCGAAACGATCGGCCATTTTCGAAACAAATTGACAATTTATATACTTAACTTATTAACCTCAAATGCTTGCCTGGTCTCGTCTCTGCAATGTGCATGCGTAGTCTGTGTAATCTGGGTCAATACAGTTAGGGTATTTCGAAAAACTCATTTTTTTCTTCAACATCAAAATCATGCTACATCACTGTTTTACCTTTTTTTGTAAAGGGCGTATGATGTTCTTTGCATGTTCACTTTGTAAACACTGGGTTGGTACTTCTGCAGCGACGTAGGACTGAAGGACTGAATTTTGAAGTTGGGGAAGAAAACGAGATGGGAGTTTTTTTTCGACATACCCGAACTGTATTGACTGTATTGACCTGGAAAAAAACGCAGAGCTAAACAAGACAAGCATTTGGAGTTAAAAAATATATAAATTGTATATAAATCGTTTTGCTAGATTCGTATTATAAATTCGTATATAAATCGTTTTGCTAGATAAGACCCCTCTTCCTTGGCTGGGATCATTTAGAGCCCTTTGAAGCTGCATTTGAACTGCATTTTGGAAGTTCAAACTTGGGGGCACCATTGAAGTCCACTATATAGAGATAATTTTTTTCCCCAAGAAACATAGTTTCTTATCGACCGAAAAAAGAAAGACACAAACGTCTTTGATGACAAGGGGTTGAGTAAATTATATGTAAATTTTTGTTCTGGAAGTGAACTTCTCCTTTAACTTTGGGTAAGTTTATATTCCACGGGTTGACTTCTTATTCAAAAACAATAGCTGTTAAGTATTTTTGCTTTGTAAATTCATAGACTGCTTTATTGTTTGTCCACTACTGGGGTGTCTCATCTGAGGAGGCAAGGGAGGCAGTAGATGGGTTTCCATCCAAAGTGAACTTACGTGCAAAATTGGAATATCACATAAAACATTTGCGAATAAGCTCCATTTCCATCCAATGAGTCAAAGAGAACAAAATCGTCACTTCCTGATAAACTGGCACTGAATATCACTAAGAAGAGTAGGAGAAGCTACTGAATGCAATAATTTTCATATATAATAAATTACTTGCACCTCAGAGCGAACAGACGAAACACAATAAATGCGGTCATTGCTTTTAAAGATGGATGCCTGCTGTTTGGGAACGTAGTGGTGTAAGACGGTTCTGGTAGGCAATTAAATGCATTCGAGAATGACCATAACAACATTTCAGATGCTGTGGAACGAGATCAGTCCACTGGTTAGTCTGGTTTTGCCATCTCATAGCCCATCACATGACTTCTTTGGTGCGGATGGAGGAATTTCTTAGTTAAATGCACAAGGCAAAAACCACCTCAAGTTAGCGTAAAAACTTTTTTGCGAATAAGGGATTTTTTATTTGAAATGTGGCATTTCCATCAATCGTTTCTGATGGGATACTTCAATATATGCATACTCATAAAAACAGGGCGATGGAAACAAAGCTAGTGTCTCCTCAACAAATTGGATGAGAAAAAATAGTACAAAAATAAAACAACACAAATATTACAAAATATGACCTAAAATTGTGTAAATCACTCTTTTTCTTAAAGGATTAGTTCACTTCCAGAACAAAAAATGTACAGATAATGTACTCACCCCGTTGTCATCCAAGATGTTCAGGTCTTTCTTTCTTCAGTCGTAAAGAAATTATGTTTTTTGAGGAAACCAGTTCAGGAATTATTATAGTGGACTTCAATGGTGCCTGTGAGATTGAACTTCCAAAATGCAGTTTAAATGCAGCTTCAAAGAGCTCTAAATGATCCCAGATGAGAAATAAGGGTCTTATCTAGCAAAATGATCTGCCATTTTCTAAAAAAAAAATACAAATTTATATACTTTTTAAACTCAAATGCTCATCTCGTTTAGCTCTGCCATGCACATACGTACTCTACGCATATGATTGGATATGACTAGTTATGATCGGCTGTGACTGGTTCAAATGATAAATCCCGCCTCTTGTGTTTGTGCGCATTCGCCTGAATTAACAATAAATAAACAGTAAATAAACAGCTCACACACTTAGATATCACCACTTTGTTACGTCAAAATGAGACTTGAAATGGCCTGAAAACATGATCTGTGGGAGTTTTTAGTGAATAATCAGCTTGATGAAATTTAAAGTAAATCTCCAAGTCTGTGACCAATATTTACTGAGCTTTGATGACTGATGATACAGTTAAAAGTTAAAAGTTACCTATTAACATAAGTTCACAAATAAAATATATTGTTTAAATTGTTACTGCCTTGAGTTATTATTGTAATGAATGTAAAATGCTTAAAAACACTTGATGAGATTCACACTTGGATTTAATAAAAAGAATATTGATTACATTGTTAATATAAAAATATTAAATAGAATTTGGGTTCTTCTGATAGTGTAAGTAAGGTTTGGGTCAAAGACGAATAAGGGTTTCAAGCATAAACACAAAAAGTGTAATACTACTTCAAATTGTTGTTGTTTTTCCAAAGTAAAAAGTTTTCTGTTTAATTTAATTGCATTTTTGTTTTTGTTTTTCTGAGCAAAAAATAAATATCACACATTTTTCCGTAATTTACAGAAGACACCCACTAAAATGTCATTCAGTGTAACAATCTTGTCAGGCATATTTGTTACCTTGTCCACAAAATCAGTCTTAAGTCGCTGGGGTATGTTTGTAGCAATAGCCAAAAATACCTTGTATGGGTCAAAATTATTGATTTTTCTTTAATGCCAAAAATCACTAGGAAATTAAGTAAAGGTCATGTTCCATGAAGATATTTTGTAAATTTCCTGTAAATATATCAGAACTTAATTTTTTATTAGAAATATGTATTTTTAAGAACTTTAAAGGCAGTTTTCTAAATATTTAGATTTTTTTGCACCCTCAGATTCCATATATTCAAATAGTTGTATCATCATTCCAGTCATTTCCAATCAAACTGGAATTTTGTCAAATTATGCGAAAGGTGTAAAATATTTTATTTTTGTTTATTTAGGATGCCTAAAATAATGCTAACAGTGAAATTAGCCTTAGCTAAAATGTTAAAAATGTAATTTCCACCTCGAAATGCTGTAAACCACAAAACATTGTTTGCGATATGAAGCAAATGACACTGTGGTAACACTTATTTCTGTCACAGGGCTAAAAGTGCCTATAGTTTATGAAACACTCAGCAACAGCCATCTTCCAGCAAGTGCTAATGGGACCATGCTAACCAGCCAAACCCGAACCCCTTGGGCCATTGTATAAAAGTATAATAAATGCAGTGGTTTTATGTGTAATTTAGAGGACCACAATTTATTATTAATAACAGAATCCCCTTTCCGAATAGCCCAATTCATCATAACAGGACCTAAGCCGTGGCTTTGTCGCATCTGTCTGATGCTTTGCCAGCCATTACGGTTTGAACTCCCCGGTCTTTTCTTCCATTATTTAAGGAAAACTCTCTCCGCGCTCAGATTTTATTTCATGTACTTGTTTAATCTGATTCGCAGCAGATACGCAGAACATCAGTGACGATGGCTTCCCATTCAGAGGGGCTTCCTGGTGTGGCGGCGGTTTAGTAATTATAGCCTCTGCAAACACATTTTCACCCACTTAGTGCAATTACAGCTGTTTTTTGCCCTTTCGGCGCTGCTCGAGATGCGAAACAGCAACAGGCAAGGTTAATGATTGCAGTACCTTGACCGTAGAGGCCTCGGCACGCGGGGCCTCGTCTTTATTAGCCATCGCCGGACTAATTAATCACTGTATTTAGCAATGCATAACTGACAGCCCCAAATGCACGTACACCAGAGCGAGGAGAGTTTGGGCTCTATAGCAAGTGGTCATCTTCAGCGCCCTTGTCCTCCTTAAAGCAGGCACATGACTGAGCAAGTCAGAAATAGCTCTGAAGCGGAGAGGAAGGAGCTAAAGGAGGAAAGGAAGTGAGAAAAGGAGGTCAGAAAGATTGAGCACATATTTATCTACAGGTAAAATCGGTCGAGCGTTTCGCTTGATTGTGCCTTTAGCTTCATTATATAGTGTATGTAACTGCGTTGGCTAGAAAATCTTCTCTCGTCCCCTCGTTCGTGGCCCAGTTTGGAAGAAATTCTGAGTGTGTCGAGTCAAAGGCATTCACCCTCAGTTTCTATAAATGCGCAGTAATGAGCTCGCCCCCCTACCACCCCACGCTGCCCTGCCTGGGGGCCTAGGCTTCATTCCAATTAGCCTGTTGCAGTTAACGACCATGAAATGAGATTTGGTCACCCAGCCGATCAGTGGTCAGCGGCCACTCAGTGGGAAGGATTAAGATCACCCATAAATATTTAAGGAAACATCGCGTATACATAGCACAAGCGCCTCTTCGTCCAAGAGGGAGCGGTGGGTATACTGCTCACTGGTGTGTCAATAAAAAAGGCTCGTTCATGAAAAATGCATGTAACACTTGCTGTTCGAAGGGGTGGCATGAGCATGAGCTGCGGTCACTGTGCATCCTACTGTACTCTGCGCTTCGCTCCTAGTCATAATGCGGTTGTGCCGACTGCATGTCATGTGTGACATCGATATCGTCCAGTGTGATGATGTATCTCTTTTTGTGGATTATACTTAAAAATGAAAAAAATGCAAGTTTACTACAAGCTTACAAAAATGGATTAATAATATATATTAATATTGTTAAAAAATAATAATATTATATTATTAATATTATTTACATTAACATTAACAATATTTACAAATACATTACAAATCTGCTAGTTGTAAAGCCCTATTATTTTTTACAGCCAATGATGATAATAATAATTATAGTAATAACAACAACAAACAACAATAATTATTATTATTTTTATTCTAATTGTTGTTGTTGTTTATTGTAGTGTAGTTTAAATATTTATTTTAATGAATAATAAATAAAATTAAATCAATAAAAAATAATATGTATATTGTTATCATAATTATTGTTTAATAAAGTAGTGTAAATCTTTATTTCAATAAAATAATAGTGATATTAGAGTTATAGAGTTATTTTTATTATTTAAAGTATTTATTTAGTATTTAAAGTATTTATTTATAAAACTGAATGAAATTTAGGTTTACAACCAGCACATGTGAACCTTATTGTTATTATTATTATTATTATTATTATTATTATTATTATTATTATAAAAGTAAAGTTTTTTATTTTTAAATAGTTTAATTTATTTATAATTTACTAATATTTATTATCCAGCATGTGATGCAAATTATTAATATTAATATTATAGAAATAATTTTTCATTTTTTTTAATTTAAAAAATCATAATATTATATATTTATAATTTACTCATTTATTTGTTAATTTATTTTTATATTTTAAATAAAACTGTAAAATATTTTTTGAAAACGAAGTGTTGATTTACACCCAGCACATGATGCAAATTTTATTATTATTATTATTATTATTATTATAAAAGGTAATTTTTTTTCTTTTTAAATAATCATATTATTTATTTATTTATAATTTACTAATATTCATTTTTATATTTTAAATAAAACTTTAAAATTTATTTGAAAACAAAATGTAGGTTTACATCCAGCACATGAGACACAACTTTTATTATTATTATTATTATAAAAATAATGTTTTTTATGTTAAAATAACCATATTATTCATTAATTTATTCAATCATATTAATCATATTAGTTTTTATATTTTTTATTAGCAAATTTTGTTTTTTATTTTATTATTATTATTATTATTATTAGTAGTAGTAGTAGTAGTAGTAGTAGTAGTAGTATAAAAAGTAATGTTTTTATTTTAAAATGGTCATAATATTATTTATATATTTATTAATAATTTAGTCCTGCTTATTTTTATATTTTAAATAAAACTTTATCTGATGAAATATGCAGGTTTACATCCAGGACATGTGATGCAAATTGTATTATTATTATTATTATTATTATTAATATAAATATAAATATAAATGTTTTTTTTTTATTTTTAAATAATATTAAGTAATGTTTTAATTTTTAAATAGGCAAACTATTATTTAATTATTTATTCAGAATTTAGTCCTATTTATTTTTATATTTTAAATAAACTTTAGAACATCATCTGAAAATAAAGCATGCAGGTTTACATCCAGGACATCTTTCTTCACAAATGTCCTCTTCTGTAGAGGGAACTGGGAATCACTTTAAGACTATCTCCATGTTTTAATGTAAGATTTTCTGTCAAAATGTTTTAACAACTTTTTTTGTGAGGGCTAAGACCCAGTGACCCCACGTCAGTCACAATGTGAGTGATTCAGCATGGCCTTACTGTGTGACTCATCAACAGCATCATCTAGTTGGCCTGTCAAAACCACAATGTGAATGTGTTTTTATACCACATTTTCCTCCTGTCAGCCTTAACCCTACTTCCTGTAACCTCTCTGAATAGAGCGAAGGATCCGTGGGAGGACACGTTTGCCTGATGTTGATTGTTTCACAGGAGGGACTGTCATATCTCATATGATGAGGTTAGCTCAATCTGAACAACTGACCCCCTTGTTTGAGCACATAGTGCCTGAGATGATAATGCTTGAGCATCTCATCTTTATAACTCTTTTTTTGTTTACCGCAAGCAAGAAAAAGCAGGAAATGGAGGAACAACTCATTAGCAACCAAGTTTTGGGAAATTATAAAGAGCCTGCAGGCTAAAATAAAAGGCAGGCTGTAGCGCAGTCAGCCTTGCATTGCGAGGCAGCCTTGTGGAAGAATAGGAACCCAAGGGCCTAGCGGAGAGACGGGCACGCTTTAGGGTGGGGGTGGGGTGGGATGTTATCGCAGGCTTTGGATTCAACAAACAGTCCGCAAACAAACAGGATGTCAAGAGGCTTTTTTATGCTGAAAGGTAGCTCTGTTTTTTTTTTTTATTCACTACAAAACAATTGAATCTACAGAGCAACGGCTTCTTATAGAATTAAAAGAACCTCAAACTTAGTCTGAGCACTTTTTCTCCAGTGTCCTTTAAAACCTGATGCTGTTTCTGATCATGAAAGACTTCCTGAAACACTCACAGTCATGTGAGACCACAGGGACGGCTTTTAAAATGTACCGCATGCAAATGTACGTCATTCATGTGATCGTTTGACTGTACTTGAGCATGCATGTCCCTGATGTATCTCTTATCTAGGCAGAGTGTTCAGTGGTGCGACTGAAAATCTAGGCCACAGTGAAAGCCATGTGTTCACAAACCCTGCAGAGCTGGGCCTGCTTCCTTCCTGGATTGTTATGTTTCAGTCTCTCGCCTGTGATCTGTTTACCAGAGTTTGGTTTATGTGTCACTGATGATGCATTGACAGCAAGAGAGTCCTAGCAAACTCTAGAGAATTGTCCCTATTATTCAGGTTCAATACAACTAAACAGCTCTAAATCATAAAATATTTCTCAAAGTAAAGTAAAAATCGATCTATATATCTATTGGGTCTGGACGATATGGCAACAAATTAAAATTCTCAATTTAATTTCTCAGAATGTTTGACCGATTCTTGATTTTTATTTATTTATTTATTTATTTTTGATGATTTTTAGCTAGTCAATTTAAAATGAAACTACAACATGATTCAAATAACGTGTTCTTTATTAACCCTCGAGTTAAAGAAAATCCTATTCCAAGTGCACCACATATGAGGTTAACATGATGTAAATGTTAAACAAATCACCCGTTAAATATCTTTGCAGAAAAGATGCATGAACTACAACTACTTCTTGTACAAACTTGTCTTATACATATTATATGTTCAGACATAACACAAGGAAAATGCTTTAAAAAAACCTCAAAAGTCAAGGTAATTCAAATTCAAACTGACTGAAGGTATAACACCAGTAGACTATTATTAACTATAAATCTTCTGTAAAAACAATGAACAGCAGCTTTCAGCCTGTCACCATGTTGCAAACATGAAATATCAGACATACAGTAGAAGTTTCTTTATTCGATTGCGATGCTTTTCCATAGTTTATTCTATGTAAACATGGACACGTTTGACTGTTGCATGAAATGACATTATGAAAACGCGGCGCTCAAGTTAAAAGAAGTTCACTCCCATCTTCTTCCATGATTTTCCTATTCCATGTTTTTCCCGTTGCATCTTTGTCAACACGTCAACTCATTCTGTGTGGATGGCGCCTAGCTATATGAGCGCATCACACGTGAGCGGTTAACCAATTGCGCCAACCAGGGTTGCCAGGTTTTCACAACAAAACCCGCCCAAATGCTACTCAAAACTAGCCCAATGGTGTTTCGAGGGGCGTCTCCAGGTAAAAGGGGTAAAGTTCCGAGGGGTAAAATACACGTTTTTTTTGGTGGGATTCCTTGGGTAAAATTAGCATTTCAGGGGCGAAATATCACGTTACTGGGGTGGTCGCTTCAACCTGCGGACATGAAAAACAACACAAGGCAACACTGGAGAACCGCAGACTTGGCGACACCAGCGCCGACATGCGGTTGGATCGTTCTTTTCTCTTTACTGTTATGATTGCCGTATTGTTTAAAGTGTCTAATTGTAATGTTCGGTAATATTTCTATTTAAAATTGCAATTCTTTGATTTCTAAAATATAAAATCGTGACGAAACATTAAATGTCATTAAACATTAATAAAGTTAAATATCTATCTATCTATCTATCTATCTATGTATCTATCTAGCTATCTATCTGTCTATCTATGTGTCTGTCTTTCCGTCTGTCTGTCATGATAATTAAATAAAAAAAAAACCCTGTTGGTAGGTTTTAAATCACTTTTTTTAAATTGATGATGTTACAAAACATGCAAAGTGCAACCTTTTTTTTCCCCTGTTGTGACTTATTATTAACAGCCTAAAAATGCACTTTGCCTGTTTTGTAAGCTTGAGGAAGGTTGATTGACCAAAAAGTTGGTCATTAAATTATTTTAGCGTAATGCAAACTTGAATAATGTTAGGGATTTGTATTTTTCTAGTTTACATTATACTTTCACCATGGACCTACGATTGATTTGGGTGTGCGAGGCAGTATATATTTTTAAGCATTTTTATTTAAAAAAAATATTTTTTAATAAAACATTATGAAAAATACAAAATTATAAAATTATTATTATTTTTTTTTAAATAATATATTCTTTGCAGTTAAATTTTTAAAAAATATTTTAAAAAGAGATTTTATGAAAGATATTTGTTTCATTTGCTTTCTTGACATTTCTCTATAGATTTACTACAGATTTTTATGCCATAAATAAGCAATTCTATGTATAGAGCATGATGCAACCAATGAAATGTAGTAAGAAATAGTCCTTTTTTCAGATTATGGTTTTTATATCATACTTCACGATCAGTCATTAAAGGGATAGTTCGGGGATAGAGATGAAACTGTTGAATAAAGTCGTTATTTTTGTTTTCTTTGCGCACAAAAAGTATTCATGTGGCTTCATAAAATTAAGGTTGAACCACTGTTGTCGCATAAAATATCTTAATTTGTGTTCTGAAGATGAACAAAGGTATTACGGGTTAGGTACGACATGAGGGGTGAGTAATTAATGACAGCATTTTCATTTTTGAGTGAACTATCCCTTTAAGAAGTTTAAAATCTTGTTGTAAGTTTGATAGACCTGTGCAGAGCCGCTGAGAATGACAGAGCAGGCCCTCTGCAAAGTTTCGAGCGAGAGAAAGGCTATGTCACGAGGTGCATGCAGCCCAGCTTAATGAAAAGATAAAGGTACGTTGGCCTAGTGCTTGATCGAGGGGAGAGAGACAGTGCAGTGGATGTGCGGTCTAGACCGGGACTCCCTCGGGGACTGATCTGTCAGTGGCAGAAGAGAGAGAGCTGTTTTTAGATCCTTGCTGGCAAACCTAAAATCGATCCTGGGTGATTGAATTTTCAGAGGGAGGTGAGCGAAGATAAATTAGGCATGCCATCACACGGGCGTGTGAAGGGAGAGGACTGGAAATAGAAATACATCAGATCAAACCCCCTGAAAGAGAATTTCAGACCTGCGGTGGGCTTAAAAGGTGCAGCTGTTCGCAATATCGGAGATGGAATTCAGCGACAGCTGTAAGAAGATTCATACGGAAATTAAAGAAGCAATGACGTTTGTTTTGATTGGCCTGTAATTACTTACGCTTCTCTACCTGAATGTAGATACTTCATGTGAACCCACTGAACGGTTTTATGCCTGTCTGAATGTGAATGTGATGAGTGACACTATTACTATTATTACTACAATTTAACACGCAAGAATCATACAAATGAACACACCCACTCATTTTGTCACCATTGATCACAGATTGCACAGATTCGCCGAACTGTGAAATCAAATCTCGCTTAACCAACCATTATGGGCTGCTTGGAGGACTGTCAGAAAATCTGTTCACGTTACCCATGGGACTGACGCAGGGAGGCCAGGTAAGCTGTAAACCCGATCCCAGCCGCACACGGCAGATACAGCTTTGTGCAATGACTTGTGCTTTATAGAGCATGGCACTCTAACAGTCCTGTGGGAACGGGATTACGGCTCAGTTACGACTCTTTCGCTCTCCTTCACTATTGATTTACACCATCGCAGGGGTGTGAACTCACGTGGCTGCCGGGCCACTAAACAAAATTCTGGGCCGGTTTGCACCGTCAGAAAAATGCCTCGTCAGGTTACCTAGAAAATGATCAGCATCTAAAATAGTATTTAATATGACTGAACCATTAGGAACAAAAGTCATTTTTAAGGGCTGTAAATTGCACTGAAATGGCACATTTGTAGTACAGCTGTCAATTTAATGTTACTTTTGGTGCAATTAATTATAAAATTAACTATAAAAACATTTTAAAAGATTTTATAATAACCAGGCCTTCCTGTAGCTCAAATAGTAGAGAATGGCGCTAGAAATCTCAAGGACATGGATTTCGTTCCCAGAGAAAGGAAGAACTGATAAACTGTAAATGTGTACCTTGACTGCAATGTAAGTCGCTTTGGATTTTGCATCTGCTAAATGCATAAATGAAATTAATTTTATTTTACTATTATAGCAATTCAAGCTCTTCCTGTAGTAAGTGCAGCTCTAGCTGCTACTACAGGCAATGCATTGGCCTCAAAACAGGCCCTTTTTTTTAACTTGACATCACTTCTTTAAAGGATGGTTGGCCCAAAAATGAAACTTCAAACTTTCAGAGTCCACCATGACTTTAATTTTTCTGCACAAGGTATAAATAGACATAATAGTATAATATTAGCGTTATAAAGTATTATAGTATAGTAAAACACTGGTAAATTACCATTAAGAGATCACATTTTCAAAAATACAGATAAATTCGTTCTGGCAGTTTACCAGTATGAGAAGTTGTAACATTACCAGTAAATTACCAGTAATGTGCTATGTTTGAAAAGTTTACATTTTCACACAGTTCACAAGTTCAAAAGTTTACACCCCCCTTTCAGAATCATTATCCACAAGAGAAAATAATAGTTGAATTTATAAAAATGACTATGTTCAAAAGTTTACATACACTTGATTCTTAATACTGTGTTGTTACCTGAATGATCCACAGCTGTGTTTTTTTGTTTAGTGATAGTTGTTCATGAGTTCCTTGTTTGTCCTGAACAGTTAAACTGCCCACTTTTCTTTATAAAAATCCTTCAGGTCCCACAAATTCTTTGGTTTTTCAGCATTTATGTGTATTTGAGCCCTTTCTTACAATGACTGTATGATTTTGAGATCCATCTTTTCACACTGAGGACAACTGAGGGACTCATATGCAACTATTACAGAAGATTCAAACGCTCACTGATGCTCCAGAAGAAATGATGCATTAAGAGCCGGGGGTGAAAACTTCTGAATTTGAAGACTAGGGTAAATTTAACTAAATTTGTCTTCTGGGGAAAATGTAGCTATCTTCCGTAGCCTCTGAGGGCAGTACTAAATGAAAAAAATATGATATTTAGGCAAAATAAAAAAATGTACACGTCTCCATTCTGTTCAAAAGTTTTCACCCTCTGACTCTTAATGCATCTTTTTTCCTTTTGGATCATCAGTGAGTGTTTGAACCATTTGTAATAGTTGCATATGAGTCCCTCAGTTGTCCTCAGTGTGAAAAGATGGATCTCAAAATCATGCAGTCATTGTAGGAAAGGGTTGAAATACACAAAAATGCTGGAAAACCAAATAATTTTTGGGACCTGAAGGATTTTTCTGTTGTTTAACTGTTCAGGACAAACAAGGGACTCATGAACAACTATCACTAAAAAAAAAAACAGAGCTGCGGATCATTCAGGTAACAACACAGTATTAAGAATCAAGTGTATGTAAACTTTTGAACTGGGTAATTTTTATAAATTCAGCTATTATTTTCTCTTGTGGACTTTATGTAAATGTCTTTAATGTGAAATGTCTTATTCAGGTCAGTACTAAATAAACAATAACATGCATTTTGTATGATCCATCTTATTTTGGTAAAATAATTAACATTTTAAGTAAACTCTAAAGCCACGTCTATTCAGTATTTTAGGCTGAATGATCTTAATTTTTCTGACAAAAATATTGAAATATTAAATTCATTAGCATATCATGTCATTAGTTTATTCTGAATTGATTGACAGCCCTAGTTTTTACTTTTTACAGTGTGAAGCTGCTGTCAGGCCTGGAAACCAACGGGCTAGTAAAGATCAGCTTACAAGTGCACACTCTTTTATCCACTTGCTGGACGAGGCAGATGAAAGCGATAATTTAATTGGATCAACACTGTTGTGATAAAGCGATCATCTCCCTCACTGAGTAAACACAATATTGTGGCTTGAGCACTTTTCAATATGATGTGAATGTATCTAGGGTCTATAGATTGTCTCACTCTCCTTCAAAGCCAAGTCCTTTCCATCTTACCAGAAAGCTTTGGTGCAAATGAGCTGGCCCCAACTGCAGGGATCTTCCAGAGAGATCAAATCACACAGGGGTTTGCAGTGATCGCTGAGCTGAAACTGTAATTGGAAGATGCAGTGAGCTGTGCAGCATTGGCCGGATGCTCAGTGAGATAAAGCCAGAAGAATCTTTCTTTTCCAAGTCCAAACTTCGTCCCCACTTGCTTCCTTCCAGCAAATCACATTGATCTTCAATTTACAGAGCCCCAAAACTGTTTCCCTCATTCTCATGCAGACCCTCTGTATACTCACTTACCTCGTCAAAAACAATATTTTGAAATTGTTTGCCATCTGACAAAAAAACAAAACCAAAACAAAATAACAAAAAGCCATGCACACCAGTTTCCTCGCGAGAAAGGAAGATACCCATTGTGGAGTTTGAGTAATGTTGCTGCCAAGATTAGTTTTTGTTGTTTTTGTTCTTTTGCCTTTTGTGGTGGTAAAGCGCTTTAATTTTCTAAACATTTCCCAATGGCTCTTTCAAATACCTGAGTGAAAATGGTGCAGGTGTTCAGGACAGTGTGATTCATTGCGGTACAAACCTTCCAGACCCCTCAGAGAAAATCTCAGGTGGTGTGTTGAATCCAAGGCACCGTATCCCTCTGTAAACGTGACTCATTGCCGGTTAGATTCATCTTGCCAGCGTTATTACTGTAAGTACAAATCAATTCATACTGTATTAGGTGTGAATCTAAGTGCCAGTGAATGTTAGTACAGAATGTGAATTATGAACTTAAATATGAAGTTAAGTTGGAGTAGAATTGAGTCACTTTCATCATTTGTCAGTGTAAGACACTTCCCCTGACTTTAAGCTGCTGTTTTATTGATCGATGTGTGTGCAGCCATTTTAGAAATCTTTCATAAGCTTTCACCTGGTAATTACCCTGATCCCCAGTGTCTATTTGTTTGTAAATCTCTTAGGGAGAGCACTTCTCCTGAGCCATCCACTGAGATCTACTGTGTGTTATTTTGTAATTGAATATTAAACCCTGTCAGTTGAGTTCTTCTCATACACATTGGAAAATAGTTTATGATGGTCATTAAATGGTCATTATCTGGACCAATGGCATGAGCACAACCACTATGTAAACACTAAATCTTACAACCTAGTCTGACCACGTAGCGACAAGTGGAAATCAGTTTTATATTTTTGGATTCAAATTAGATCAATTAACACAGACCAATTAACTCAAAACGTCCTAAGAAGACTAACTTATAAGAATAGTCTAAGAAATTTATGCAGCTGGACCTGGACCTAGTCTGACCAACTAGCAGTTACCCAAGGGGTAATTAGTCTTGTTTGTTGGATTCGACTTAGATTAATCTACATTTTTAAGTAACCGAATTAAAAAAAATGATGGCCAGTCTTAAAGGAAAAATTAGAGGACTAACCTTTAAGACTAGTCTAAACTGTTTATGCAACCGGCCACTGGTATTAGATATTCATTAGCCGGTCTAAGACGGAAATTAGCTGGTCTAAGATAGAGATTAGCTAGTCTAAGACTGTCATTAGCCAGTGTGAGATGGACATTAGGTAGCCTAAGATGGTTATGAGCTGGTCTAAGATGGACATTAGCTAGTTTAAGACATTAACTGGTCTAAGATGGAAATTAGCTAGTCTAAGATTGTCATTAGCTGGTGTAAGATGACCACTAGATAGTCTAAGATGGTCATGAGCTGGTCTAAGATGGTCATTAGGTATTCAAAGATGGACATTGGCTGGTCTAAGATAGACATTTACTGTCCTTAGGTGGTCTAAGATGGGCATTAGCTGGTCTGTGCTGGTCTAAGATTGACATTGGCTGGTCTAAGATAGACATTTACTGTTTTTAGCTGGTCTAAGATGAACATTAGTTGGCCTATACTAGTCTGTGATAGACATTAGCTAGCTTAAAATGGGCATTAGCTGGTCTAAGATGGACATTAGCTGGTCTTTGCTGGTTTAAGATTGACGTTGGCTGAAATAAGATAGACATTTACTGTTCTTAGCTGGTCTATGATGGACATTAGCTAGCTTGAGATGGGCATTAGTATGCAATGTTCATTAGATGGTCATTAGATAGTCTAAGATTGACATTGGCTAGTCTAAGATGGACATTAACTGGTCTTAGCTGGTCTAAGATGGACATTAGATAGTCTTTGCTGATCTAAGATGGACATTAGCTGGTTTACGATGCTTATTAGCATTAATATAGACCAGTTAATGTCCATCTTAGACCAGTCAATGTCCATCTTTGTCTAAGATGGACATTAACTGGTCTTAGCTGGTCTAAGATGGACATTAGCTGGTCTAAACTGGTCTAAGATGGACATTAGCTGGTCTACGATGTTTATTAGCTATTCTGAGATGGACATCAACTGTTCTTGGCTGGTCTAAGATGGTCATTTACTGTTCTTAGCTGGTCTAAGATGGACATTAGCTAGCTTGAGATGGGCATTAGCTGGTATGCGATGTTCATTAGATGGTCTTTAGATAGTCTAAGATTGACATTGGCTAGTCTAAGATGGACATTAACTGGTCTTAGCTGGTCTAAGATGGACATTAGATAGTCTTTACTGATCTAAGATGGACATTAGCTGGTTTACGATGTTTATTAGCATTAACATAGACCAGTTAATGTCCATCTTAGACCAGTCAATGTCTATCTTAGTCTAAGATCGACATTAACTGGTCTTAGCTGGTCTAAGATGGACATTAGCTGGTCTTAACTGGTCTAAGATGGACATTAGCTGGTCTTTGCTGGTGTGCGATGTTTATTAGCTATTCTGAGATGGACATCTGCTGGTCTTAGCTGGTCTAAGATAGTCATTTACTGTTCTTAGCTGGTCTAAGATGGACTTTAGCTGGTCTTTTCTGGTCTAGGATGGACATTAGCTGATCTACAATGTTCATTAGCTGGTTTAAGATGGAAATTAGCTAGTCTAAGATTGTCATTATCTGGTGTAAGATGGTCATTAGATAGTCTAAAGTGGATATTTGCTAGTCTATGATGTTTATTAGCTACTCTAACATAGACATTGGCTGGTCCAAGATGGACATTTACTGTTCTTAGCTGGTCTAAGATGGACATTAGCTAGTCTTTTCTGGTCTATGATGGACATTAGCTGGTCTACGATGTTCATTAGCTGATCTAAGATATAAATTAGCTAGCATACGATTGTCATTAGCTGGTGTAAGGTGGTCATTAGCTGGTCCAAGATGTAAATTAGGTATTCTAAGATGGAGATTGGCTAGTCTAAGATGGACATTAGATGGTATATGATGTTCTTTAGCTGGACTAAGATATCAATAGCTTATCTATCACAAGGATGTCCAAACCTTCTCATATAGGACCAGTGTAGTTCTAGTAATCTTAAAGATATTGATTAGTTGATGCAAGTTTGTTTAATTGGAGTTAGAGTTAAACTCAGTAGTACAGTGCCTGTCCAGGAGCAGGATTGGACACCCCTGGTCTACCAGGTTATGCTATCTAGAAATAAGCCATGTTTGGAAACACAGCTACCAGCTTAAGCTAAAGCTACTCCTCTGCAATAAAACAGCAAATAAGCCTCAGAGGAGCAATCCACACTGTATTCTTGAGAGACAGGGGTAGAGAAACATGTATGTGGGAAGTGACGTCACATTCTATACTTCTCTTCACAAATATTTTGACATATGACACAGTCCTGGAGAATCGAGGGCTCCGAGCCAGCAGGCTTCTTTATTTAGTGCTGCTGTCTCTGAGCTCTGGCTCGGCCCATGCGAGGTACGGCTCCCCACTCTAATAATCAACCCACTCTGGACCTCCAGTCTGTTTGCTTTCCTGTTTTATAGGAAGGCCTGTCACTTACCATCACCTTACCCAGTCATACAGGATGCGGGGCTGTCAAATGAAAGGAATTCCTGAGGAAAAATCCACAGAAATTCCTGAGGAAACTCTGCTTCTGTGGCTTTTAAGCAAGACTTGTCGATATCATCTTTATCATTTTTAAAAGGTTCAAAGACCGGTAGAGTGTTTGAAAGAGTTCTAGTGAGAGAGTGTGCGAATGTGCGTGTGAGAAAGAGAGAAGGAACAGCATTTTGATGGCTTTACAGAGGTCTGACTCAAGAAGAAGTGTGCAGTTGAAGGGAAGGAGCATTTGGCAGGGTAAACAATATGCACTAATGAGGAAAAACCACAGGAACAGGTGGTGTAAGATTGACTGAAATATTGTGCGTGTCAAATCTCTGACTGATTCATATTCTCTCTGTCTCCCTACGCTCAGGTTGTATGCGAGTTGCATTCAGGGCTGGTTTTGATTGCTGTAGCTGACAAACACATATGCACACATTCTCATACACATTCACACATTTGACAGCACTGAAAGCAGGGGACTTGCTGAGGGGCAGGGTAAAGTGCCCTAGAAGGCCTTGTCTGTGTGCCGACCCAACACTTCTCATTGCCTCACGTGGCTGTCCTGGTTTCACCTATGACCAGCAGATAGCCTCTCACCTAACTGGTTACCTGCAAACCCTAACAAGCTAGTACAGTCATTGCCTGAAAGAAACTATATGTAATCCAAATGCTTAAAGTAAAAAAATAAAGATTGTGTTAACTACAAATAAGCTTACTCAATATTTAAAGCGCAATTAAAATTCTTGATCTTGTAGATCAAGTTTTTTAAGTATTTCATTTTGAGACTGACATCGCTGACAGTATAATATGTGTCCCTGGACCACAAAACCAGTCATAGGGGTCAATTTTACGAAATTGAGATTTATACATCATTAATAAGCTTTCCATTGATGCATGGTTTGTTAGGATAGGACAATATTTGGCAGAGATACAAATATTTGAATATATGGAATCTGAGGGTGCAAAAAAATTCAAATATTGAGAAAATCGCCTTAAAAGTTGTCCAAATAAAGTTCTTAATAATGAATATTACTAATCAAAAATAAAGTTTTGATATATTTACAGTAGGAATTTTACAAAATATCTTCATGGAACATGATATTTACTTAATTTCCTAATGATTTTTGGCATAAAAAAATCAATTATTTTGACCCATACAATGTATTTTTTGGCTATTGCTACAAACATACCCCAGCGACTTAAGACTGGTTTTGTGGTCCAGGCTCACATATATAGTATAAGCTTTCTTGTTTGTATGACGCGGACTTTATAAATCATTTTTTAGGAGCGACAATAGCAAGTTGACAATCTATATCCATCATTTAAACAAATTTCACTTACGTCTTTATAGTTTGTCAGGACATTTAAAGCAGAAAAGTAAGCATGTGCAAACATGTGCTGTAGTACATGAGAATTAACCAGTGATTGAATCTGGAAATAAAGCAAAATAATGGAGGAAAAACAAAAGAGAATTAGCCCTCAGATGCCATGTCCATAATTATATATATTATAGCAAAAAAGTAAATAATAAAAAATAAATAAATAAATAAACTGGCCTTAATTCAATCTTAAATTAATAGACGTTACTGCAGGTGGCGTGACATCATTCATACCGTAAGAGTCATTTGTTTGTGAATCACGTTAATCTGGTTGAGCTATATGTCTTTGATTTACCAAAAATAACTAATTCATAAGAGTAGTTTATTTGTAAATTAAAAAAAAAAAAGAGAAAAGATTCATACTGTAAGAGTCATTTGTGCGTGAATCAGATTACTCTGGTTGAGCTGTATGTTTTTGATTTACACCAAAGAAACCAATTCATACTGTAAGAGTCATTACTTTGTGAATCAGATTACTCTGGTTGAGCTAAATGTTTTTGATTTACAAAAAAGAAGAAATTTATACTGTAAGAGTCATTTGTTCATGAATCAGATTACTCTGATTGAGCTGTATGTTTCTGAGATTCAAACTACAGTATAAAAGTTTTTTGTTCAAGAATTTGATTACTCTGGTTAATCTGTATGTTTATGATTTACTAAGAAGAACTGATTCAGAAGAGTCATTTGTTTGTAAATCATATTACTTTGCTTGAGAAATCTGATATGTCTGTAATCTGTATATCGGAAATTTAGCACTACACTATATAGACTCTGTCCTATAGAGTATTGACTGTCTGGAGCATTTAACCAGAACCAGATACCTCCATGTATACACAGAAAGTTTGACCCCAAGAAACCTCAGTGTTTGCATGTTACTGTAGCTATGAGATCTTAACTGATCCCTGATCTGTGTCATGTACATGCACGCTCTGCTGACTGCATGGTGCTCGTGTGACTCACCGCCCCCTCGGCCAGTGTCTGATGCATTACGTAGCAGAGCGCTGGACATGTCCCCTTAGAAGTTCACCTTTAATTGCTTACTTTGTGTGGAGGTTTTTGTCATGGAGTTGACGCAGGGTGAGCCCTGTCTCCTGTTGTCGTGCCTGTTGTTGTAGATGTTGTTTCTGCCAGCTCACATATGCCAGGACTGCTCAGCGAGACTGAAGCGTCCAACACCATGGCAAACTTCAGTTGCGAGGTCAGGGTGGGTCTCCACGGGTGTACCGCAAGTTTGTACCTATCAACAAACGTTAGACGTGAGTTTTAGATGCCAATGGGCAGCAAAAAAGAAAGTGGAGAGCAGAAAAAAGTGGGGTAGATCTCCTCAGGCTGTTTGAGCTATAAATATCTGGCTCTCATTTCTTTGATTTGCAAATTAGGGGGGCTTTTTTTTCTCTTTTTCCATCCCTTTCCTGCATCACGCTATCATTTAGGGCTGTGCCGAGCATCTGTGATAATCTCTCCGCTAACACAGCATTACAGGGAGCTGAGCGTATAGCACAGGGCCGTGTCAGATCCTTTAGTCATGAGAAGCAAATGTTGTCTGTTCAGCTCCGTCTGCCAGCTCCATCCACTGACAATGTTCATTAGTGTACATGGACACACGTGCGCTCCCTCACTCTTCTTCTCTTTGTGTCTCTTATCTCTCCTGTCTCTGGCTCTGTTCCAAAACCTAGTGTGCTGCTTTGCTGCCCACTGCCTACATAAACAGCTACCTTCTGAGGAAGCATCCTGACTGGAATGGATCCTCATAAATGACCTATTTGGAACGTTCCACATAGGCAGCTTCTACGTGGTGTGGTGAAGACCAACATAAAAGAGGACAAATTGTTGAATAAAGTCATTTTTTTTGGTTTCTCTATGCAGAAAAAGTAGTCATACCTTCATAAAATTACGGCTGAACCACTGATGTCACATGGACTATTTTAATGATGTCCTTACTACTTTTCTGGACCTTAAATGTGTCAGTTGCATTGCTGTCTATGCAGGGTCAGAAAGCTCTCGGATGTCATCAGAAATATCTTAATTTATTAATAAATTTATTTATCTTTTCTGGCTCTGGCTCTGTTCTAAAGCTAATGTGCTGCCTCGTTACCTTCTGCCTACATAAACAGCTGCCTTCTGAAGAAGCATCCTAACTGAAATGGATCCTCATAAGTGACCTATTTGGAATGTTCCACATAGGCAGCGTCTCAAAATGAACTGAATAGTCGACTGCTGACAAGATATTTTGTTTGCATGTTAAGCTAACAGTATGATACACATGTATATATACATATTAGCACACACAAAGAGAAAAATATTGAGAAAATTGTTTTAAATTGTATTAAATGTAATAATTAATTATTTTATTCATTCATTTTTTAAATTCATTTATTTCATGTTATACCACTGTTTTTGATAAGGATTGATGCTCATCAAGGCTGCATTTATTTGACCAAAAAAATACTGCAAAAATAGCAATATTGTAAAATATAAATTAATATTAAATTTTAAATATCTGTTTTTTGTTTTAATATATTTTAAAATATAATATAATATATAATTCAAAATAATATTCCTGTGATGACAAAGCAGAATTTTTAGCAACAATTACTCCAGAAGTAACAAGGTCATTCAGAAATCATTGTAACATGTTAATTTGGGGCTCAAGAATCATTTCTTATTATTATCATCAATGCTGATTCTTTGATGAAAAGAACATAATTTATACATTTGACTTTCTATATGTATTTGACTTACTTCTTTCAGACGAATACAATTGTTTTAGTATAGTGTAAGCTCTGGTGAGAATATGCTAGTCTCGCAAGAAGTTTTGTTTACAGCCAAACCAGTCTCCTCTTGGCTTATATCGAAATCCTTCAGCATTTTTCTCCTTACAAATCCTTGTTTTGTACTTCTAATTCGTGACCAGTGTTTTGTTTTGCTCTCTTTCCTCTGTACTTCTGTGTTCGTGACTTTTTTACTGGAGATTATACTACAGTTGAGGTAAAAAGTTTACATACACATACAGAATCTGCAAAATGTGAATTATTTGATCAAAATAAGAGGGATCATACAAAATGTATGTTATGTTTTATTTAGTACTGACCTGAATAAAATATTTCACATTAAAGACATTTACATATAGTCCACAAGAGAAAATTATAGTTGAATTTATAAAAATTACCTTGTTCAAAAGTTTACATACACTTGATTCTTAATACTGTGTTGTTACCTGAATGATCCACAGCTGTGTTTTTTAGTTTGGTGATAGTTGTTCATGAGTCACTTGTTTGTCCTGAACAGTTAAACCGTCTGTTGTTCTTAAGAAAAATCCTTCAGGTCCCACAAATTCTTTGGTTTTCAGCATTTTTGTGTATTTGAACCTTTTCCAACAGTGACTGTATGATTTTGAGATCCATCTTTTCGCACCGAGGACAACTGAGGGACTCATATGCAACTACTGCAGAAGGTTCAAATGCTCACTGATGCTCCAGAGGGAAAAATTATGTATTAAGAGCCAGGGTGTGCAAACTTTTGAACAGAATGAAGATGTGTACTTTCTGGAGCCTCAATGAGCGTTTGAACCTTCTGTAATAGTCGCATATGAGCCCCTTAGTTGTCCTCAGTGGGAAAAGATGGATCTCAAAAGCATACAGTCATTGTTGGAAAGGGTTCAAACACACAAAAATGCTAAAAAACAAAGAATTTGTGGGACCTGAAGGATTTTTCTGAAGAACAGCAGGCAGTTTAACTGTTCAGGACAAACAAGGGACTCATGAACAACTATCACTAAACAAAAAAAAAAAAAAAACACACACAATATTTAGAATCAAGTGTCTGTAAACTTTTGAATGGGGTCATTTTCAGAAATTCAACTATTATTTTCTCTTGTGGACTGTGAAAACGTCTTTTATGTGACATATCTTTTCCAGGTCAGTACTAAATAAAAATAACATGCATTAGTATGATCCCTCTTAATTTGATAAAATAATTAACATTTTGAAGATTCTGAAAAGTGTATGTAAACTTTTGACCTCAACTGTACGTCTACGTCATACGTCATCTGCTGGAACGTCACTCTCTCGTGAATATGCTTACAACAGTTAGCAGAAGCTAAAGATTACGGTTTATAAAGATTTAAATATGCATATTTTTCTTACACAAACGTGTCAGTTACCTCTAATCCCTCAGAACCATGTGGATCACTTTTTATGATGGATGGATGCACTTTATTGGACTTCAATATCTAAACACCCTTTCACTGGCATTATAAAGCTTTAAAAAGCCAGAACATTTTTAGTATAACTTCAATTGTATTTGTCTGAAAGAATAAAGTATTATACACCAAGGATGGCTTGAGGGTGAGTAAATCATGGGGTAATTTTCATTTTTGGGTGCACTATCCCTTTAAGAGGCAGCATAATTATGTTTTAGAACAGTGTTTGCGTCATAAGCATGTTTACGATGCCTCAAAGTGCTGCCTAAGGAGACAGCTCGCTAGGTTTTGAAACTGATTTTTTTCCATCTCATTCCCGCTGCTTCCTTCCCAGGAGTGACAACAACCTGACTACAGATAATTATGTGTGTATGTGTGTGTGTGGAGGGTGATTGGGAGTTTTGGTGAGTCTGGGCATCTGATCTCTGTGTGTGAGCAGGTGAGCCCTCTCTGTGGAGCACAGCTCTTAAAGAACAGCTTGAGCCTGCTGCTCCTCCTCTGTTCCCATGCAGGGAGAGCTTTACCAACATGCCGTTCCACGGCCCTCTCAAAAGGGGGATTGGAAACTTTGAAGGAGTGAAAGTAGGTCAGCAACTTTTGCTGTGTTCTCCTCAGCCTTTTAATGTGAATTAAGCAAACGAGAAAAAAACATTAAATGGTAATAAAGCCATGTATTATTTGTCTTGCCATTTCAGCATAATGGTGACTTGTTTCCTTGCATTGTTAATTGGCTGTTTTTGTTTTTAGTGCTCGAGCGCCAAGGTTGAAGTGCTGAGGTGCACTTTAGCCCCAGTGTATGGGCAATGGCGAAGATCTTAGCGCACATGGAAAGCTTGTCAGCTTCACCTGTACATTAAAGTTGCGCTGGCTCTCAGCCGCAAGCTAAAGTGCGATAGAGGACAGGACGGGGCGGCTGACCCACTTACACTTCCCTCCTTCAGCAGTGCAGATCACAGATGGCTCACACTGCCTTATATAAGCACTTTAATTTACTGTTACTAAATGTTTATATTTCTCTGCTCATGCCCTCACGTTGAATGCCAGAGGGGGCCGTTTGTAGCAGACCTTTGATTCGATGAATTTTTTTGAGTGATGCAGAGATGTCAGATCGCTGTTTTTTAAAGGCATCAGAGCGAAGCCGTTTTCAGATGCGTTTGCAAATACTCATGGATTTAGAGAAGTCTTTTATGTTAATATGTAGAGGCCTTTTTCATCTTTTTTTTAAAGGTCAGGCTATTTTTAATCTTACATGGTATCGACTGTGTTGATTCTAGTCCAATTAGATTGTGGTAAAACACCAAGCTGCAGTAAAAAAAAGAAACATGACTTAATTATGAAGTAGGTCTGAAATCCGAGGCTCTAGTTTTAGGCATCATAAATACAGCCTCTGAAACCAGAGTAAAATTTGGCCATTGTGAGCATCTGTTTAATGGATGCCAGATGATTTTTTCATGTTTCAAACTCAGTGCTGACACTCTCCAATTAGGACAGTGAATAATACAAATCATAACAGACAGGAATGGACTATTCTTAGGTAGCAACAAGCTAATTTGAAACTATCTTGGCATGCAACAGTCTTCTCATAATAAACACAGTTAGACTAAAAATAAGAGTAATCAGAGTAAAATTCTTCTTAAAGGGATTACCCAAAATTGAACATTCTGTCATTAATTACTAACCCTCATGTTTTTCCAAACCCGTAAGACTGTCGTTCATCTTCAGAACACAAATTAAGATATTTTTAATGAAATCCGAGAGTTTTCTGATCCTGCATAGACAGCAACACAACTGACATGTTCAAGGCCAGAAAGGTAGTAAGGATATCATAAAAATAGTCCATGTAACATCAGTGGTTCAACCTCAATATTATTAAGCTACGAGAATACTTTTTGTGTGCAAAGAAAACAAAAATAACGACTTTATTCAACAGTTTCTTCTCTTCCGTGTCAATCTTTGTTGCTTGTTCACGAGACACAGGAGCCAGAGTTCTGTAATGATGAACAGCAGTATACCATTAAATGCTCAACAGAAAGATTTCTGCATGCGGAGTCTTTTTTTTAAACCTGTTTATTTACGAGAACTGTCTGAATGAACCAGTTCAGTAAAATGAATCATACTAGGGCTCCAGACTTCTAAAATGGTCACATTTGCAACCAAAAATATTAATTTGCAAGTTTTTGCTGAGGTCGCCGCTGCCGACTATATACATTTTCATGTTATGGAAATCCCATGTAATGCCTTTTTTCTTGATTGTTTTGCGATCACATATTTTGTTATGTTCACTTGCTAAACTGAGATGAAGTTCTGTAGTGGAAAAAAGACTTTTAAACAGCCCTCATCTCTGCCGAACCTGCTAAATGAGATTGAAAATGACAGGGGCGTGCAAAGTAGTGTCCATTTTGTGCACAACTTTAACAAACTATAACAGGTAAAGCTGTCAGCTCTGTGGATATCGGCAGTATCGTTTATAATTATTGTTTATAATCGATACTATGGCTTCTTGTTATCAAGATCTCAGTCTATATGCTCTGTTTTGTTGAAGGGGTCATCGGATGCCCATTTACCACAAGCTGATATAATTCTTTAGAGTCTTAATGAAAAGTCTATAATATACTTTGATTAAAAATTCTCAATGGTAGCGTAAAACAACACCCATTTTACCTTGCCAAAATCAGCTCTGCAAAATTAGCCTGTTCTGGTCGAGGTTGCTTTAAATGTTAATGAGCTCTGCTTGCCCCGCCCCTCTCTTCTCTCTGTGGAGTGACGAGCCTGTTTACTTTAGCTGCATTTAGCCGCTAAACTTGCTAACTAGCACATTATTAGGAAAGGCGATCGCAAAGATTCATAAAAAAACCTTATACTCACTTCTGCTGTAAGTGAAGCTGGATCACAAATGATTTGTGTGAACATAGACGGATATATGTAGATCGGGAGGCGCATTCCCTTCACAAACAAACATAATCCACTGCATCGTCAGCAGCTCAGATGTCGGGAGTAAATGATGACCACTATGTTCATTATTACATCCAGCAGCACAACACCTCAATTGCTCAATCTGAGATATTCTTGTCTAACTTACATCCCTGCTCCGGCATCGAAACAAAGAGGGCGGACTGTTACAGCTGATCTAAGGCAGGTCTGAGGTAAGACGCTCATGTCAATCAACTATCGTGGGAGCGGCCTCTGAGAATGGCTCGATTTGAAAAAGGGGATATTGAATGGATTTTTATCATTATAGGGTAGATTTGTACATACACTGCCAACACACATTAATGTTCAAACAACATGTAAAAGTGAACTTTGCATCCGATGACCCCTTTAATGCGTGGACTTTGTATTATTTGTAGTGCACTTGCCATCCAGTAATCGCAATAAGCTTCATTACCTTTCAATAAACAAAGTGTCAGCTTTAAAATGATGGCAAATTCATAATGAACTTCAAACAATAAATACGGTTTTGGCGCTCTTTAATGCGACAGGAGCGAACGTTTTTATCGTCTCAGTTTAGCGCCTCAGTTCAAGCGGCCAGTGAACCTATTATATCTATCTATTTACTATTATAGTGCAAAATGAACATGAATTAACATCAAAAAGTTGGCTGTATTATAAGAGAGCCTACAATACAACGTACTGAAATGTCTCATGTAATCACTCATTCAGTGTTTCAAACTGTGGAAAACGTGTAAAGCTTGTAAACAATGCCTCGTAAGAATAACCATTCATATTAGTTTTTTTTCTTAAACCTGTTGTCTACATGATAAGAAAGAATGAAAGAAGCTAAAAATAAAATTAAGCACCTCCTACTGCATTTTGCTAAAGAAGAAAAATGACTGGATGTGTGAAAGACATATGACAACATTTATAGGATGCATTAAGAAGGAACCCAAACTACATCAGTGGCCAAGTGATGCTTATAGTCCTTGATATTGGGACAGATTCTGTGTAATAAACAATTCTTTGTGACTGTATATAGTTTTTAATTTGGAAAAGATGTTTAGTTATATCTTTAAGTGAACCTTAGTTCCCAAGACATCTACATGGTTTACTGGATTAAAATGGTGAAAAATTTTAGAAAAGAGGAGACATTAACTCATGACGCTATGACTGAAATGTTAAAGTGTTAAAATAAATAGATAAATAAATAAAACACATTTTTGCCACCTAAAAAAATAATTTGGTGCCTAAGTTTGTTTTTTATAGGAGCTAATGGCTCCTTCAATTTTGTTTTGTCTGGAGCCCTGTGTTTCACAGTAAATAATGAAAGTTTTTTTGTTCTGTGTTTGAAATGTAAAAACAACTGCAAAATATAGTGAAATTCAATACTGTATGTGAACGAGATGATACAGTGTGCAGTTTTTAGTATTAGACCAGCATGTCCCAAGCTGTTTTTTCAGTCCCAGTGCGTCTCTGACATCAGATCACCCGCAGGTGCTGTCTGATCAGACCAAACGTCTGCTCTGGCACAGATGCTGATTGGTTGAGAGTGAACCAGACATCCTGTCAGTCAAGCTGATGAGTACACAGAGAGTGGGCAGCCGGCGGAAAATGAGCCACAAAGTCAATAGAGGGCCGGTCAATGGTGACACTTTGGCTGTTTATTCTTGTCCTTAGGAAAGTTCAGAAAAACTTTTGCCATGGTTACAGAGGGAGTGCATCTGTGTGTGTTCAATCTAATGGTGAACACATGGCTATATTAAGACAGATGTGGCAGGCTGAGCTGTTTACACAAAGCTGCTCCATCTCTGTTTTCCACTGATTTGTCTGAACAGCGCAAACTACATTTTCCCATTTTTATTGTCTCGCTTCTTCAGAATTGAGTTTAAAGTCACATAATATTTTTTCTGTAAACTCCAATAGAAAGAAATACCGTTCTCGCACAATGACTGTCAAGGAGAGAATTGCGAGTCTCTGCAGCACTTTCCTTCGTTCGCTTTTTCTGTTTAGCCAGAGTCTCCTGACTACGATGATGGGATATAATGAGAGAGATTATTAGCATCTTTTGTCGAGAGATTTTGAGAAAGCTGTGAAGCAGGAGAATTACGCAAAAGGCTCTGTTTGCTCTCCGTTGCATTGCATAATTGAGAATCAATTGTGATGTTAAAGCGTCTGAGTGGAGTGCTTATGTTCTTATGGAGATGTTTCTCCTAAAATACCTTAATAGAAATACAAATATAGACTCAGACTGTTTATAAAACAGAGCTAAAATATGTACTTGAATAGCATTGCTCACATAATTTGTTCTTGTAAGAATTGTGAAGAGGAATTCTTGAGGTTATATATTGAAATCTTTGACATGTGGTATAATGGCAAATCTGAGCATCATTCGTGAAAGTTTTGGGATCTCATCTAAAACACTGGAGATTGAGATTACCAATGTGGGATTACCAGGCTCTTTTTCCTCAGAAGAACAACTGAAAAGCAGGACACTGACAAGTAAATTTCCATTGAATTCAGTGTAGTTATAGTAAACTAAAACTTTAAAAATTAAAAATAGTTTTTGTTATTTGGTATGAAGATGAAATAAAATAATTATTACATGAAAAAAATTAACAAAAATTAGAAATAAAATGTTTAACTGACATAAAATAAGTTTAAGACCTCGGTTTACCAAAACTAAAACTATAATAAAAACAACTGAAACAACTGAAAATACAAACATAAAAGCTAATTAAAAAATATAAATATAAATAATACTAAAATAACAAATGATTTGTCGGGCAGATAGCCTTGTGGGCTGTTTTGATGTTTCTTATGACTTCTTAAAGCTAATATCTGGGTCATGATTTAGGACCTAATATTACTTTGTTGAGAAAAAAAAACAGGTCAGTTAGGGAAATACAGACTATTGTACGTTTTACAAGAAAATGCTATTTCAGTTTTTCACATTTACTTCAATGTTACTTGCAAGTTCTTGGTAATTGTGAAATTTACTTGCAATTTCTGACTGAACATAGTTTATACATCAGATTTTTCTCTGTGTGCTGGCACTTTTTCACTACGTTTTTTCAAGTTGCATGCGACGGTTGTTCTAAAGGAAGTCGTTTAAAAAAGTTTGAACAAATTATACCGAGGTGGCTGTTGCTGACTATTTAAAGGAGACCTATTATGCACGTTTTACAATATGTAATATAAGTCTCACTTGTCCCTAGAATGTGTCCAGCACGTTTCAGCTCAAAATACCCCACACATCATTTATTATATCATTTTGAAAATACCTATTTTGAGTGGAAGCAGAAACATGTTGTTTTTGTGCATGGCTCTTTAAATGCAAATGAGCTGCTGCTCCCCGCCCCCTTTCCTAGAGTAGAGCTGTGACTTTACAGTTCATACCTCAGATACTCTGCTAAGAAAGCATCTGTTTGGTTTTGATTAGCATGTCTATCGCGCTAAAGTCATGCGTTTTAAAACATCTCAGTTTAAACTTCTGATATAGTGTTTTATGAGCGCGCACAGAAAGTGGCTGTCACACGGCATGTGAGTACTAAAGAGAAAAAGTTTTCTTTCATGTCTTATTGCACTTAAACTATCTGACGCACTCATTTTTTCACATGCTTGCAGAAAAAGGCTTACTAAAACTGGGTTGTCCTTTTTCATGTTTTTTTGGGTTGGTAGATGCACTGGGGATGCAATTATAGCACTTAAACATGGAAAAAATCAGATTTTCATGATCTGTCACCTTTAAATCTCGCAGGTTGGTGTCTCGTGTCGCAAATCCAATGATGCTGGTAGTGATGACTCTCTCTGACCAATCTGATCTGCAGTGTTTATACTTTTTTTTTAGTATAGGTACAGCTCGCTTGGAACCTCAACCAAGGTGGTACTACAAAAAAGTACCAGGTACTAGGCTGTACTGAGTCGTACCATGCAGTGGAAAAGTGTGTATTTGCTGGGGGAAGATTAAAGTCTACTTGACATTGTACGTTATATTAGTCTGCCGCTGAAGTGAAGCATTTTTTGTGTTTGTCTGTGCATATGTGAGTGTGTGTGAACAGTTGCATTTCGGTGGCTGTTTGGTTTCAGGTTCAGTAGCTCTGGGTGGTTACGTCACAGCCTCGAGCGTGCCTGATTGACATCTCCCAGGAGTGCCGTTTGTCTGCTGAAGTATAACAAGTGCCAGTTACTCTGTACTGTTTGCTGGCAGCCAATCAAAATGAAATGGGAGCACTTAACACGGGCTGGTTGCGTTCCCCCACCACCTGCCATGTGACGAAAGAGAGAACATTTTTCCTCATCCTGGTTGGCTTTTGTTTTGAAGTCGATTAAATATGCCATCTACTTCAGTGGTTTTAAAAAGTTAGATGGTGACTTTTGCAGCTAAAGTTTTTCTTGAGTGCAAATGGACACAGCACAAACCACAGGGCAGAACATCCATCCGTTCCAACACTCAGGCCCTGCCCAGAGCCGCTGTATACATAATCTGATTTAGTCTAGATGTGTGTGTGTGTGTGTGTTCTCTGTCTACTAAATAAATGAATGCAAGCTAAGGAAAAATGACAAAGAAAACTGCAGAAGACAATTGATGTAAAGCTGTAATGTTAATTATTTGGCTCCTTTTGGAAGTGATTAAATGCCAATCCCATAATGCAGTGCTACTCTCTCACTCGCTTTTTCTCTCCCTCTCGTGCACTCGTGAATTGCTGCTTAAAGGGAAAGTTCATCCAAAAATTCAAATTCTGTTATTTACTCACTCTCTTTTCGTTCCAAACCTGTATGACTTCCTTTCTTCCATGCAACAAAACAGGAATTGTTTTGAAAAATGTTCAGACTGCTCTGTTCATACTAGTGGATGGGTTCCAAAAAGCACAAAAAAGCACCATAAAGCATAAAAAGTAATTAAAATGACTCATGCACTATACTCCAGGACATTCTAATCAATGTAATAGCTTTGTCTGAATAACAGACCAGTCTTGTTATTGTAACTGAAACAAAAGTATTAACAATCATTTGGTTAATTGAAAGAAAACTGAAATAGAATTAAATATTACATGAAAATCTTGGAATTTAGAAATGTTGCTTTGGCAAAAACAAGCTGAAGTACTAAAATTGCTAAAACCTAAATAAAAATATAAAAATCGAATTAATTAACAAAACAAAATGAACAAAATTAGAATTAAAGCTGAAAATAAAAGCTAATTCAAAATATTAATAAACAGTATAATAGTCTGCCTGATCTCACGGCAATTCGTACATATTTTACGAGGTGGCGAATTCTTAAGAATTCATACGACTTCACTCGTACAAATTCATACGATTTTAGCGAAAACTTACGTATTTTACGATTTGCACAATACGTATGAATTTGTACGAATGACCTACACCCAACCCCGCCCCTAAACCTACCCGACAATGAAATCGTACAAATTCGTAAGAGTGAGGTCATACAAAATCGTACAAATTAGCCACCTCGTAAAATATCTATGAATTGAACGTGAGATAGCGTTGGTAATAGTATATAAATATTAAAATAACGCTGGAACAGACTAAAATTTAAAGGGATAGTTCGCCCAAAAATAAAAATTCTTCTATTAATTGCTCACCCTCATGTCGTTCCAAACCCTTGAGACCTTTGTCCTTCTTCAGAACACAAATGAAGATATTTTTGATAAAAAACATCGTTAAAATAGTCCATGTGACTTCAGTGGTTCAGCAGTAATGTTATAAAGCTACGAGAATATTTTTGTGCGCAAAGAAAAAAAATAACTTTATTTACAAAATTTTTTCTCTTACATTAATTTCTTGTTCTTTGCACACAAAAACTTTTCTCATAAACTCATAGAAGTTTCTCTCATAACATTACACTGAACCACTGATGTCACACAGACTATTTTAACAATGTTCTTACTACCTTTCTGGCCCTTGAACGTGTCAGTTGTGTTGCTGTCTATGCATGGTCAGAAAGCTCTTAAAAAAATTCTTAATTTGAGTTCTGAAGATGAACAGAGGTCTTACGGGTTTGGAATGATTGTGTGTAATTAATGACAGAATTTTAACTTTTGGGTGAACTATCCCTTTAAGTCTGACCTAAAATCTTGCTTTACTGCTTTGGTCACCATTAACTTTCATTGTAAAGAAAAGAGCAGCTTGGACATTCAACTGAGCATCTCCTTTTTATGTGCCACAGGCAAAAGAAAGTGGTTAGAAAGACTTTAAGGTGAGTTAATAATAACAGCATTTTATATAATTAGCTTCTGTGCAAGTGCGTTTGAACACAAATAAAATGAATAATTTATAAAAGCTCCATTGCTTCTGTATTAAAAAGCAACAGGAAATTTTGACGTTGCCATTCTGCCATATAATGCTTTGTATTGAGTCATCAGGTCATTTCAGAGAAAAAGATGCCCGCTCTCTGTTACATATCCTGCCACATCCGATGATTACCAGCCGGCGTGACACTGACCTCTCTGACCGCCTGTATGATTTGTGGATCATCATCTTCCTGGACGGGCTGCGTCACAGATCATGACATGTAAAGATTGAACAAACAAGTGGAATAGAGTGCAAACACGCAGCACTTCTCAGAATGACAGCACTTGTAATGTGATTAGTAATCTGATGATGTAAACATAAAGGACTCTGAAGGGAACGTCCTCAGGAATTTTCTGACAGGAGTGGGCCAGTGCCCACAGAGAGAGAGAGGGAGAGAGAGAGTGAGACTATCTGTGCTCGGAGAAAGTTTATCTGCCTTTGTCAGCTTGCCCCTGTGGGGTTTTGGTGCTTGTTAAAAAGTCCTGACAGAAAAACAGCAGCAGTAACAAAAAGACAGTTGTGAATGCAAGCTCAGTGAGCGTGTAGATGAACAAACTTGAACCGTCTGCTATTTTTAAACTTTATCTTGCACAAAAGAGCATCTTTTGCCTTTCGTTGCCTCACTTTTTGAACATATCTGTCTCTGATGAGACAGTAGCTGATCGTCTATATGACCTTACCATGTTTCCTAATTATTGTATGGCGTATTAAAAAACCCAGCTTAGATGAATTAATAGAGCTTGTGATGTTTCAAGTGCAACAAGGTGCTTTAGGGGGGTTGCTGTAAGAGGAAGCCACTGTGATCATTCATTCATTACTGTCGCTTGTTCGAGGTAAAATAAAACCTCTGTTCTCTATTGATCTCCTGACAGTTTCCAACAAAGATCAGGTCTTATTCAGAAGTGGGCTTGGAAATTAATGAAGGGATCTCTCCAGGTGAGCATGAAAGATTCATTATGATGGGTTAAAAATGTAGACTGTGTTCTGTTTTTCTAGTCTGCCTTATCTCTTCAGTCCCTGTACCATTGGGTCATAGCTCCTGTAAGCCACAGATTGAGTTTTTTTTTCTTTTTTAGTTTGTAACTATTTTAGTTTGCAGAGGCTCTTATTTTGTCCCAGGATGCCATATATTATTTATTATTATTATTATTATTAAAAACACTCTATGTACACTACCAGTCAAAAGTTTTTGAACAGTAAGATTTTTAATGTTTTTCAAAGAAGTCTCTTTTGCTCACCATGCCTTCATTTATTTGATCCGAAGTACAGCAAAAACTAAACTTTTGAAATATTTTATTTATTTAAAATAAATTTTTTTTATTTGAAAATACTTTAAAATGCAATTTATTCCTGTCATTTCAAAGTTGACTTTTTAGCATCATTACTCCAGTCACATGATCCTTCAGATATCATTCTAATCATTCGAATAAATTCCATTTTCAAATGTATTAAGATAGAAAGCAGTTCTTTTAAATATTAAAAAATATTTCACAATATTACTTTTTGACTGGCAGTGTGTATATAAACATTTTAATTAATTATTAAAGAATGTGAAAATTACTATCAAATCAGTCTAAAAACCAGGGATGTAACAATTCACTCGATTCATAATGCAATACGATTGACGATACTGATTCACAGTGCATTTTTTTCACTATTTATTTATTTATTTATTTATTTTTTAACAAAATGAGACAAATTATAAATGAAAAGGTGTCCTTTTATATTGCTTGGACAAAATGCTGCACAGTTCTTTGTGAGAAATTGAAATATTTCAAATAACTAAACTAAATAAAAAAAAAAAATCAAATAAATAAATAAATGAATAATGCAAACAAAAGAAATATCTTCATATAAACGAACTAAGGCTTTGTCTGTGCTTTTTCCATTAAAATTAGAGGAAACCACTGCATTTTATTCACAATCCAAACAAAGATACATTCAGCATGAGTAGTTTTCAGTCTGAATTATATTTGACAATTTCATCATTTGAAGCAAAAACAGAATGGTGTGACTTTAGCTTTGTAAAATTATTCCAAATACAGCATATCTAAACCAAACAAAAACAGCAGATGGGATGAAAGAAATGCAAATTCACTATCTGACAGCAGGTGGCGCTTATGGAACAGCAGCATTACAGCGTTTCCTTGGTTAATGCTGTAAACAAATCAACGCTGTGCTTATAAACATTACTTTAAATATGCAGATGAAAAGAAAATGCATCTAAACGTTTCTAAAAACAGTCAGTTTCCCTCAGAAATACATTCATATAAACTCCTACCCAGTGTTGCCAAGTCCGTGTTTTTTTTTTTTTTTGGGTGTCCGCAAGTTGAAGCAACCCCAATAATGTTATATTTAGCCCCTGATATACAATTTTACCAGGTGAACCCTGATGAAAAAATGTGTATTTTATCCCCCGGAATGCGATTTTTAATGGGGGACCCCCCTCGAAACGCGATTGGGGTAGTTTTGAGTAGCAACTGGGGGTTTTGCTGTGAAAACCTGACAACCCTGCTCCTACCCCCAACTGCTTCACGATTCATTTAACATCTCAAGTGACTTTAATTGTCACATATTTGTATTGATTTTCACCTGGCTCTGGGTGCATCGTTAGGTCCCTATACTAAAATCCATTTTTTTTTTCCCCTTGGTTACTGCATTTTGCTTTTGGAGTTCAGAGTGGATTACATGTTGCTGGAGCACAGAACCATTGATGGTTTATCAGTCGTTGTCCCTTAAACTGGGTTATCTCGTTGGTAATGTGGTTAGTAATCTGTGTTTCTCTTGTAATGTAAGGTGAACACTTTATTGTCTAAGGCAGCTGTCAGTCACATACCCCTCAGGCTGTGGGAGCGATCTGCGAAATCTGTTTTTGAGAAACTCATGACAGTTATGTAATGAACACTTCATGAAACAGTGGCGTAGTCATTACTCAGAGCGCAGCATCCAGGGGTTAACAGACCCTCTTCATTATACCTTCACCGATCTTCTCTATCTTTTTCCCTTCTTTTTTTGCTCAACCATCGAGAAGGAATTTCATTAAATATTCAAAAGAATCTGTTCCAACAAGATCATAAATAATGTTTCTCTCCCAGTTGTGACACGTAGAGTGATGAACCTTTTTATCGCAAGTTTTTCAGGCGTAATCTTAAAGACAATAATCACGTCTTTTGTTCACGGGAGAGCTAATTGCACTTCGGTGAGTGGCGTTTCACCGTGGTGCTGTTTTTTTTCTTTCTTTCTCTGTTTCTCTTTCTCCACCCCCCCTCTATCTCTCTCTCTCTGTCACCAGCATGTCAGTATAATTGAATTTCTGCACACGTTCCCCTTTTTCATCAATCACACGTGCTGATAAGGTGGGTTTAGGAGGGACACTCAGGCGGAGCCCAGAGAGAGAGAGGGTACTGAGAGAAAAAAAAAAAAAAGAGAAGCAGACAGGAGCAGAGGGAGATGAAAGGAGAGAATGAATAAGGAAAGAAAAAGGCACTGAATGAATGGAAAACAGAGAGAAAGACTGTGATCCTGTGGAGTTGTGTAACGAGTGACAGCGGTGCTGCAGTGCAGTGCTCTGTCTCTGGGTACGTTCACCGAAAAGTGCCCTGCAAAGTGGATTCACAAGGAATTTAATGAGATTCCAAATTATAGGGAGGGTAAATTTTCATTCTGTAGGGCAGAAAGTGGAGAATTGACCAACCAGTCATTGCTTACCACATGATTACTACACTGATTTTGGCTAAAATAAACATAGTCAAAAGGAGCCAATGCTACGTTTTTTTTCCCTTCTTGTTTATTAGGCTTGACTCATTTTTATTCAGCTTCGTTTGAACTGTGAGACAGGAAACAGCTTATTTCTCTCTCTGAGAGGCCCAAAATGAAGCAAAATCTCATTTAAACTTCCAGTATCACCCACATCATTAGTTCAGTATATAAGCAACTGAAATCAATTGCAAAGTCCCTATAATGATGTGTGTGCATGACTTATTGTGTTCTTCAGCAAATTACAGAATTATTTATATATATTCACAATATATATATATATATATATATATATATATATATATATATATATATATATATATATATATATATATAATATATATATATATATATATATGTGATGAGCATCAGTGCCATACTGCCAATGGACCTCAAAGCATTAAAATAAACTAAAGCAATAACAAATATAAAATATATCTTAAAATATATTTTAATTTATATGATATGAATGATATATATTTATATATTGACCTTGATATGTGTGGCCTGATTTTAAAACTGTGATTTCTAGACCTGGCTAAATAAATTAAATTAATGCAAATTAATACAATCTTATAACGCTGATCTTTATAATGAATGTACCCTTTTTCTAGTAATTTAAAGCTCCTAAATATTTCATCAGGTAAAAAATGTTTTTATCCTTGTCCAGTGAATCATGAATAACTGGAGTTTTACAGCCTGGTCTCGTAGTTTATTGTAGGTATTAGTACGTAAGATTTTAATGTACAGTTGAAGTCAAAAGTTTACATACACCTTGCAGAATCTGCAAAATGTTAATTATTTTACCAAAATAAGAGGGATCATACAAAATGTTTACTACTACTAATAATTACTACTGACCTAAATAAGATATATAAAAGACATTTACATATATTCCACAAGAGAAAATTATAGTTGAATTTATAAAAATAACCCCTTCAAAAGTTTACATACACTTGATTCTTAGTACTGTGTTGTTACCTGAATGATCCACAGCTGTGTTTGTTTGTTTTTTGTTTTTTGTCTTCTGGGAAACATGTAAGTATATTCTTTAGCTCTGCAGAGCAATACTAAATGAAAAGAATATGATATTTAGGCAAAATAAGAAAAATGTACACATCTTTATGCTGAAAAACCAAAGAATCTGTGGGACCTGAAGTATTTTTTTCTGAAGAACAGCAGGCAGTTTAACAAAAAAACACACACAGCTGTGGATCATTCAGGTAACAACACGGTATTAAAAATCAAGTGTATGTAAACTTTTGAACAATTCAGCTATTATTTTCTCTTGTGGACTATTTGTAAACATCTTTTATGTGAAATATCTTATTCAGGTCAGTACACTTTTGACTTCAACTGTATTTTCATTCCATGTATTGGGATTTGACACACACAGAAAGCCAGCCAGAAATTTTTATAAACTAATTCTAAAATTACTTATGCAGTAATCAAGTAATGGAAATTCATTTTTGTCAAAAAAAGACGAAAACCCCGCAGTTTCATATTTGGGACAGAATTTCTTCAGCATAGGTTGGACAGATGGTGAAGTTCATTTCTGTCTCTTTGGCTACTGTACTGCTCAGTGTATATCAGCCTGGCTCTTTCCCTCTCTCTTTCTTCCTTTGGCTCTACTCATTTGCTTTATTCACTAAGAGCTCTGTGGCACACTAAAAATGAGCTCATGAAGCAGCTCTTGAGACCGAGCCTTTGAAAAACGGTGCAAAAAATTGGCATTAGCAGCAACACCATTATGCTACTTGGTGGCGTACCACTCCATCAAAAGCGAATTGACAATTTATAGAGTTTACAAAGTCACAATTTAACGAAGTGGAGCCGGGCCGGGCGCTGTGATTGCGTTAGCGCTGTGTGGCTCTTCTGTGTTGTGTTATTACACTAACTGTGCAGTGTTTGCTCGGCTGCTGGGAATGACATGAGCTGTGGGGATAATGCCGGCCACCCCTGAGGCGGCCCTCTGAAGCGCTTCAGATTATCCACACGCTCACTCACATACAAAATGGCATACTTACTGTAGATTATGTACATGCACTCTCGTCGCTCGCTTAGATGACGACCCCAACCTATATTGGCGGATCACGTCTCCTCGTACTGGAGGTCTAATCAGGCATGATGGTCTATCAAACAGTGCTTGAGAGAAATTGCGGCCACTTGTTCTTGCTGCTATATATGCTCTGATTTGAATATTTTAGCGATTGTTTCTGAAAGATCTAAATGCCTCCAATGTGTCTGAGAGCTCACGCTGTTGAGATGCCAAAAGAGCACCTCAGATGATCTTAGCGGTTATTGATGTGATTCATTGCATTTGGTTTTCTCAGAAATAACACATGTGGTCTGTCAAGTTTGTCGTCTGCTTTTAGATTTAAAGCAGTGTGAGAACACAAGGAAAATTAAGTGTTTTTGATGTGGCGCTGTGAAGCTTGGAGCTCGCAATTAAGAGTTGTTTACATCACAATTAGAAAAAGACACTAGTCCTTAGGAGATGAAAGATGTGGAGAATGATTGATGTCAAACCCCAGTGTCACCTTCACTAACAGAGTCAACGGGGAACTTCAGAAGGTCTTAAGATCTTTTGAGAAATATCTCCACTCCAAATCTTGTTTTTTTCCAGATCTGCTTCGAAATATGATACAGCATGGTTCCTATTTCTGAGCAAACAATATAGCCTTATCGCCTCTGGCTGGTAATGGCATCCTGTTATATGAAGAAAATGGCACTGAGAAAGCTCAGCGGCAGGCAGGGATGATGCAGATCCTCAGGAAAGCGGGTGGGAAATTAGAAACTAGTATTGCTACGCTCCAGTCAAATGCACACAAATCTTCTTTCACACCTCTGAAGCTGATTACACATGCCTTTCATGTCACACTCGGTGCTTGGCTGTGAAATTACATTTAGGCAACAATGCAAAATCTTTATAAATGTACTTTATGAATCATACTTTTCATGCTGCAGTTGTGGCTATAATTTATATAACAATTATATTATGCTAAATATAATGTAATGTAATGTAATATAATTTTGCTCTGCAAATGAAAATACTTCCAAATGAAGCCAAAGCAGAATCATTGTTTAAAATGATTTAAGTAAATGGTTCAGTGAGTCATTTAAAGACTGACACTTGTTTCATTTCCAAATGAATAAGCATTTTTGAACAAATCATTCAAATGAATGATTCAGTGAAGAACTCATAAAAATGTAATGATGTAACCTGAAGAAAGAGTTACTTAAAAATACCCACAGCTAATGCACAGTGACAGTCTTTCTGGAACACATAGATATAATATAATATAATATAATATAATTTATTTTGCTCTGCAAATGAAAATACTTCCAAATGAAGCCAAAGCTGGATCATTGTTTCAAATGAATTAAGTTAATGATTCAGTAAGTCATTTAAAGACAGTCACTTGTTTCATTTCCAACTGAATCAGTGTTTTTGAACAAATTTTTCTAATGAATGATGTAACCAGTAGAAAGAGTCACTTAAAAATTACCACAACTAATGCACAGTGACAGTTTATAATAAAGCAATAAGCCCTGTGAAGCCGTGGTTTACAGTGAATTTATAACAGCTAAGGGGGTTTTAGGCACTCCACCTCTTAGCTGTTAGAAATTCACTGTAAACCACTGCTTCACAGGGCCGTATTGCTTTTATAAAACGGTTATTCCATATATGTAGTAAGGTTTCACAAAATAAAACAGAGCAATGATAAACAGAGTAAACAAAGTAATGATATAAATAAAACATTATTCTTCCACCAAACAATGTAGTTCCTCAGAAACAGTTGTGGTTGCAACAGAGTGGTTGGCAAACAACAAGCAAACGTAAACAAAGGTGCATGTTTGTAGAGTAATTTGCAACAGTTTCAAACGTGGCTCAGCCAATCAGAATCAAGGACTAGAACTATCCGTTTTATAATAATATAATATAATATAATATAATATAATATAATATAATATAATATAATATAATATAATATAATATAATGTATTTTGCTCTGCAAATAAAAATCCTTCCAAATAATATAATATAATATAATATAATATAATAATATAATATAATAATATAATATAATATAATATAATATAATATAATATAATATAATATAATATATTTTTTTCTGCAAATGAAAATACTTCCAAATGAAGCCAAAGCAGAATCATTGTTTTAAATGAATAGATTAAGTAATTGATACAGTGAGTCATTTATAAAGACAGTCACTTCTTTTCTACTTCATTTCTAAATGAATCAGTTTTTGAGCAAATTGTTCAAATGAATGATTCAGTGGCAAACTCATAGATGTAATGATGTAACCAATAGAAAGAGTCACTGAAAAATCCCCACAACTAATGCACAGTGACAGTCTTTCTGAAACACATATAATATAATATAATATAATATAATATAATATAATATAATATAATATAATATAATATAATAAAATATAATATAATATAATAAAATATTTGTACACATCAAACTCTGCTGATGTATAAAATCTCTTATTTTTACTTAATTACCAAATCAGCCTTCCATTAGACTCTTTTATTTCTTTTCCTTGCTCTCACTTTGTAATTATTGGTTTCGTCCTTGTTGCAGAAAGAGAACACATTGTTTTTCACATGAAACAACAACTCCCTCTCTCTCTCTTTCCATCATCTCCTGAGTTCATCTGCAGAATGAGGTCAACGAGTTCTCACTCCACACAATCTACATGTTCACCCCACACACACGGCGCCCACTGGACTGTTTATTATGAGGGTCATATTTTCTTAACCCTGCACTTCAAGAGTTGATGGACAACTGTGGGGAGCAGGCAGCTCAAGCTGATTAATCTTTTTGCCATTATTCCATATGTGTAATACAATCTGCTCCATTTTCCTTGCCATCCCCAGATCTGAATGAAAAGAAATTGCCACTCAAACTGTGCCACTGTAAGATAACATCATGATAACCTTTGAGGAATAATTAAAATCTTTCCAAGGTGAGGCAGTGAAAATAAATTAGGACTGTCCTGCCATCCATCCATCACTTAAGCAAATGTGTCTAATCTCACAGGGTCCACTTCACATAACAGTGCCACTCTTGCACAACATTTCTTTGCAGAAGCCATTGTTTTATCAAATGTGACTAGGTGCCATTGTTCAGATAATGTATTTCAAGACATTCGTCAGGTTTTTTGTTCTTGCATTTAGGATTAATTTCTTACTCATTTCATCCAACGCCTTGGTTGCTAATTCCAAAATGTCATTTTAGACCTAGCAATGAAGGCTTAAGCCATTGATAGCAGTCTGATGCAGTTATTAATGAATTTGCTGTTGTAGATTGTTGTAGACCTTTGAAATAACCGAAATCATTTGACAAAGTGATATGGACATGCGGTCAAGACTTGGCTGGAACTACTTTTGCAGTGCATTTCACTAAAATAAACTGCACAACCAATCAGATTCAAGCATTCAACAGCCCCAAAGTGTAAGACATTTATTAAATCTAGCAGAAAAAAATGGACAGGTGCAGAAAAAGCTGTCATTACCAGCCCACCGATTGGTTAATAAACATTTATTGCAAAGAGCACTCAATCAAGCGTCTCCAGCGTGAACTCCGTGTTTCATTAACTATCCGTCACAAAAACAAAAGATAATCACTGCGGCTATCAGAAGCAGATTTAATGAATGTGTTATATTGGGCTGGCATCGAATGAGAAGATCAACAAAGGCCGGCAGAAGATCTGATATGGCGTTTGAAGATATTGACGTGTTGTCTGGGAGGCCAGATGGTTGGTCATGGAAAAGTAGCATAACGGTTTTGGTCAAAGAAGATTTGTGTTCATTTGTGCTGTGGATGCTTGTGTGTTATCCACAGTTATCATCTGTTTACTTTGCAGCACCAGTGTCTATTTAGTTTCCCCAGTGTGTGAAATTGGTAATGTCAAGCCCAGCTTCCCAAAAATAGCGAAACAACTAGGTGTAACGCTACTTCTCCCAACATATGTGAACTCACAACATGTTGTTTCCAACAGACATCATTCACACATGAACACAAAGACAGATGCCTCGTCTTACATCTGTATTCACTCATTGGCTACCTTTCATTTACCATTTATGAGGCTGCAGTAATTGGTTTGACATTGAAATGGTGATGGGAAAAATAGCATCCACATGATTGAGAAGGTTAATGAAAGCATGACGTGTTCCTTTTACAAGCTTCCCTTCCTCTCATTCATAAAATAAGTGAAAAGTTTGAACTCAGAGTATGAATCTGAAAACCATTGTGCCCTTTGTACCTCAGAGGGTCTGTTAAAGCTGTGGAATTGTGGAACGCTGGAGGGAATAGTTCTAAAGGCACATGGGGATTGAATTTGCTCAGTCAGAAAGAACTGGCTCGGTGCATCATGATTAGACAATGAGTTCATCAAGGCCAGAGCTGCACGTATGAGATGGATCTCAAAGGAGTTAAAGAACCAGAAAAGCTCTTCTTTTCCCTTTTTGTCTCGTTACATTTTAATAAAGAACCTTATTAACTTTTGTTAACTCTGTCAAGTCTGTAATATTGAGTTCTGAGCTCTCAAAATATTTAGATGGGTTCTTTATTCTGGTTGTACTTGTACATTTATTTGAGGGAATTATTTTTAAGTTGAACTGATGTTGTGTTTTTAATTTGAAGATTTATTAGTGATGCACTCATATTAAAATTCTACCTGAAATAATAAGAGAATTATTTCCATGTTATGGCCAAAGAGCAATAAAATAAATTCTGTACTTTTTGTCTCAATAAATTAAAAATAAAACGCTAAAATAAGTTGCTACAAGTGAATTTAGACATCACAAAATTATAACCTTAATTTCAGTATGAAAATTAATTTAAGTATGAAAAATGGATATTAAATAAATATTTTTTAATTAGTACTGACCTGAAAAAGATATATTAAATAAATATTTTTTAATTAGTACTGACCTGAAAAAGATATTTCACATTAAAGATGTTTACATATAGTCCACAAGAGAAAATAATAATTGAATTTATAAAAATGACCCCATTCAAAAGTTTGCATAAGCTTGATTCTTAATACTGTGTTGTTACCCGAATGATTCACAGCTGTGTGTGTGTTTTTTTTTTTTTTTTTTTTTTTGGTTTAGTGGTAGTTTTTCATGCACTGTCAGAAAAAAAGGTACAGTTCTGTCGCTGGGGCGGTACCCTAAGGTACAAAGTGAAAAGGTACAAATATGTACTTTTAAAGTACTAATATGCACCTTTAAGGTACCAATGTGTATCTTTAAGATACCAATATGTACTTTCAAAGTACTAAAATGTACCTTTAAGGTACTAATATGTACTGTTTAGGGGTAGGTAAGGTACAAAGATGTACCTTTTCACTTTTGTACCTTAGGGTACCGCCCTAGCGACAGAACTGTACCTTTTTTTCTCAGAGTGTGAGTTCCTTGTTGTCTTGAAGAGTTAAACAGCCCGCTGTTCTTCAGCATTTATGTATAGTTGAACCCTTTCCAGCAATGACTGTATGATTTTGAGATCCATCTTTTCAGCTCACTGATGCTCCAGAAGGAAAAATGATGAAGACCAGGGGTGCAAACTTTTGAACAGAATGAAGATGTGTACATTTTTCTTATTTTGTCTAAATACCATATTTTTTCATTTAATACTGCCTTTCAGAAGCTACAGAAGATACTTACATGTTTCCCAGAAGACAAAATAAGTAAAATTTACCCTGATTTTCAAATTCAAAAAGTTTTCACCCCCGGCTCTTAAAGCATTGGATTTCCTTCTGGAGCATCAGTGAGTGTTTGAAAATTCTGTAATAGTTGCACATGAGTCTCTCACTTGTCCTCAGTGTGAAAAGATGGATCTCAAAAGCATACAGTCATTGTTGGAAAGGGTTTAAATACACAAAAATTCTGAAATACCAAAGAATTTTGTATTCTTCTGAAGAACAGTTTAACTGTTCAGGACAAACAAGAGACTCATGAACAACTATCACTAAACAAAAAAACAAAACAAAACAAACAAACAAACAAAAAAGGCTATGGATCATTCAGGTGTATTTAAACTGTTGAACGGAGGGGTCATTTTTATAAATTCAACTATTATTTTCTCTTGTGGACTAATGTAAACATCTTGTATGTGTAATATCTTATTCAGGTCAGTACTAAATAAAAATAGCATGCATTTTGTATGACCCATCTGGTTATCCATTTTGGTTAACATTTTGCAGATTCTACAAGGTGTATGTAAACTTTTGACCTCAACTGTATATAACAAAAATGTTACAGATATATTGTGCATCCCTAATGTTGACAGCTATAAACTCTATTTATCATGTTGTGACAGTACTTTTTATCTTTCTTTGTTCAACAGGATGTGAAATCTACATTCTTCCAGTTCGGGGCCTCCATCCAGCAGGAGGCGCTGCTCATGCTCAACATCATGGAAGAGTACGACTGGCACGTCTTCTCCATAGTGACCAGCAAGTTCCCAGGCTACCAGGATTTCATTGCCATCCTGAAGACCACGGTCGACAACAGCTTTGTCGGTTGGGACCTCCAGCACACCATCACTCTGGACGCCGTGGACGGGGACTCCAGGACCCAGATCCAGCTGAAGAAGGTTCAGTCTCCAGTCATCCTGTTGTACTGCTCCAAAGACGAAGCGGCTTACATCTTGGAGGAGGCCCGATCATTGGGCCTGACCGGTTTTGGGTACATCTGGATCGTGCCCAGCTTGACCACGGGCAACCCAGACATCACTCCAGATTCGTTCCCCTCTGGAATGATCTCTGTATCCTACGATGACTGGGACTATCCACTTGAGGCACGGGTTCGAGATGGGCTTGGGATTATAACCACGGCAGCTGCAGCCATGTTGGAAGAGTTTGGGGACATTCCGGAGGCCAAAACCAGCTGCTATGGCCAAATGGAGAAAACCAAGTTGCCACCCAGCGCGTTGCACAAGTGAGTGAAGGATGAGAGCTGGGTTATTATCTGTGTGTCTGTGGTATGTTAGTGTTTTCTGTCAACAGCCTGTCCATCCTGTCCAGTTCCTGCACTTAAAAAAAGTGGAAACAAGAGGGCTATTTATGTGGGAAAACACAGTTTTTGATCACTCAAGTGGAAAAAGGAAAAGGTGGAAAAAACAACTCTGTTAGTGATGTAGGACATATAGGGCATTTGCAAAAGCAAGTCTCAGTTTTCTAATTATAGACCCACTATGTCTCTAGGTGGCAGTCATTACATTCTAAGTGGTCTCTAAAGATTCCAAACAATGTTTAATAAATACAATTTTAATTAAGACTTCAATCATCAGTTAAAGGGAAGGAAAGTTTACCCAAAAATGAAAATTGCCTCATAATCTACTCACCCTCAAGTCGTCCTAGGTGTATATGATTTTCTTCTTTCAGACAAATACAATCAGAGTTATATTAAAAACTGTCCTGGCTCTTCCAAGCTCCGTAATAGCAGTGAATGGTTGTTGAGACTTCGAAGCCCAATAAAGTACATCCATCCATCATTAAAAGTGCTCCACACGGCTCCAGGGGGTTAATAAGACTTCCTGAAGTAAATCAATGAATTTGTGTAAGAAAACAAATCCTTATTTAAAACTTTATAAACCTTAATTTCTAGCTAACTGTCAATGCATGTTCACAAAAGAGTGGCGTTTCAGCAGAAGACGCAGGTGTAGCGTAAGCTCCGGTGAGAAGTGATGAACATGAAAATGCAGTGGAGCGAGCAAAACAAAACACCGGACACGAATTAGAAGTACAAAATGTGGATTTGTAAAGAAAAATGTCAGAGGAGAGAGGATACTGGTTTTCCTTTGCTGTAAACAAAACTTGGTTCTCGCGAGACTAGCATATTGTCACTGGAGCTTACGCTACACCTGTGTCCTATGTCTTTCACTGGAATGCCACTCTCTCGTTTTTCATACATAAATGCATCGATTAGCTTTAGGAGGCCTTTTTAAAGAGCAACTCATATGGTATTTTAAAGTGTCCTAATATTGAGCTGGAGTTCTCTACAACAGGTTTAAATGCATCTAAGGTCAGAAAACACTGTAATTTTCTCAGAATATACATTTATACATAGAGTCATTTCACAATGATTTTGAAATGATTCGTTCGATCAGTTCTGAGCGTAAGTTCTGTAAACCCCTCCCTTTCATAAGCCTACTTTGCTCTGATTGGTCAGCTGGCCAAGCCTGTTGTGACTGGTACAGAGAGGAGCACTCGAACAAGTTAGCGAGCGCTGTCATCAGTGTTGCCAAGTCCGCAGTTGTTTTTGATGTTCGCAAGTTGAAGCAACCCCAATAATGTCATATTTAGCCCTGGAATGCAAATTTACCAGGGGAACCCCGACAAAAAACTTGTATTTTACACCCTGCAATGCGATTTTTAACAGGGGACCCCCCTTGAAACGCAATTGGGCTTGTTAAAGACTAGTTTTGAGTAGCAATTGGGTGGGTTTTGTTGGGAAAACTTGGCAACCCTGGCTGCACCAAAACAATAATATAGTGCTCCAGTCTATTCGTAAATAATGACAAAAACAATTGAACACTTATACAAGTGAATCGTGCCCTCAGCTGAAGTTTAGCTGCTAAACTGTAAACACTTAACAAAACAATAACGGTGGATGACTAACTGATGAAACAACACAGTTTGGAAACCAAAATATGTCTACATTTTTTATTATCACGTAAAGTAATTAGAACGACGACAGTCTACATTAATCGACACATTCTTAGGAAATAGTGGGTTAGGTATACAGTTGTCAACATTTGAAGTGGATCAAAAAAGTTCATCAAAGTTGTCCTAAGACAAGAACTGATATTGTTTAGCTTAAGGACAACTTTGATAAAATCTTTTTATCCACTTCAAATGTTGACTACTGTACATCACATATTAGCACAAACAACTTGCTATTTTGAGCACTTATACATATAACGTATCAATCATACTTATAGGTTGTGGTTCGGAGACGCTTGTTGGTCCAAATAAAGAAGATTAGAAGCCAAAGAAGATAAAAGCCTCAGTAAAATGACAAGCACAATAAAAGGTTCGAATTGAATTGTTGTGGTAAAAATTCACATCATCAACTTTTGGTAATTAAAACAAAACAAACTTGCTTTCACAGCACAGAACTCAGCGTTTTCTCAACATGAGGTAAACACACTAACTAGCGGAAGTGTTTGTGGGCAGGTCAAACTGTTCGTATTTCGTGGGCAGGCTGGGATTATGCTAATGTGTTACTGAGTGACATAGATCGGTAGTCGACTCTTCAGTGTGAGAGGCAATATGTTTATTTATATACACTTTTTTGATTAATAACTTTGCAGACTGTTTACATTGAAGGATCGCTACGTTACAAAGCCCACATGACCTGCTCTTTAAGCCCACAGAGCACTTTTTATGATGCATTTTTTTGGACTGTAAAATATCAACAGCCATTCACTGCCATTACAAAACTTGGAAGAGCCAGGACAGTGTATAGTCCTGATATGTAAGTTTGGGGTTGGTAAAATTAAAAAAAATACATATTTTAAAAAAGGACATTTTGAATACATCCTCAGTGAGTAAATGTATTGTTTTCTTGAAACAAATGATGTTTTATTAACAAGGTTCGGGAGGAGCGCGTCAGATACCTAGCCTAATTAACACAACAGGAGTCCACTCAAGTCAATCAACGCTATGCATTCAAATACAGCTGACTTACCTCTATCCTTTTGACGGTTTATCAGCATCCCTCCACCGCCCCATCTCCTCACTCCGAGTTCTCACTACACCTAAGGGGGGTTCTCGGGGTTCGGGCCATTCCCGAGCTCGGAGCCCTTCCCCGGACAGCACGCCAAACATGCATTACTATACTCCGGCTAATTATATGTAAGCGTGAACTCGTGAAACAAACAAACAAACAAAACAAAAACTGTTCATTTTTGACCTTTGTACATTGGTTAACTTTACTGATATGAATGTGGTGACAGTTGTTTCATTGGCTTCTTTCTGCTTTTTAAACACAAATCAGGCTAATACACATGAGATGTAATACATTAAAGAGCATCAAAACATTTTTATTAGAATTTTCTGATAAAATGGGTGTGCTTTGAAAGCTGTGACTTTGTTTTATCAAAAACAAGTCACAAAAGTCAGCGAGGGAATGGAACCAGCTTATTTTGTGTGTCTGTGTTACTTTTCTGTCTGTCTTGTTCATGCACTTAAAAAGTGGAAACAAGAGGGCTATTTATGTGAGCAAATATAGTTTTTGGTCAGTCAGGTGGAAAAAGGAAACTAAGGGGTGGAAAAAAGCAACCCAAGAGGTCTGTGAAAGACAGGCATGGGTCGGGCATATGCAAAATTTATTGTTACATCCTGCTAATATATTTCTCAGCGCAAGCTGCGTTCTTGAGAAAGCTAATGGTTGGATAGAGTGAGGGGGGCAGAGGGGAAAACGCTAAGGGAGGTTTTTAGGGAGTTGCAGAGCACCAGTCAGACACCCAGAGGTGGGTACTGCTGCACTTCTCAAACTCTCTCGGGACGGCGCAGCGTAGTGCTGCGCTCCTGTGCTTTTAATGAATGATGTTTTACACAGGGCAGAACAACATGGAGACTTTGCTAATGCGCTTGGAGAGCTCTCCAAATGTAAAGTGCTCTTGATGAGCCCGGTGCTTTTGTTCCTTTTGCTCCTGCGTTGGAGTCGGTGCCGGCTGCAGCACCCCGCTTGCATGCTGCCAGTCCTGAGTCTGTCTCACCCATATGCCTCTGTAGTACCTGCCAATGCTGAGCAGACACGCTGAATTGCCCCATTTGCAGTGGAGCGGTGTTGCCTGAGATACACATTCACCCTGGTGTCTAGGGTACATTAATCCTGATAGTCTCAGCACAGATGGTCAAAGGCTTGGCCAGAGACGGGCTCTACTAGAGCCAGCAGAGAAGAAGACTCGTGCCCTGACTGCAAGAGGTCTTTTTTTGTATTCTAGACTTTTTAGGCATGTAGATCATTAGATGGAAGGTATGAGATTCTTTGAAAACATGGCCTTGTTCTTGGATTGAAAAATCCCCACGGAATAACCATGTTGAAATGTTCATGTAAATATTAGATTTTCTTTTTGTTAAATTTAGACTCACTGCTCCATTATATTGAGTCACTGTGACCCAGAAACAAATTTGAGTTTTATGCTCTATAGCTTTCTGATAATACAATTACAATGTTAATGTTCTAATGATAGACTTACAACAGACGCATAGAATATAGAATGTCTTTACAGATAGAATTATATTGATAAATGAATCATTTAAAAATAGGCATAACACCTCTGAAGTTGGACTTGAAAGATTCCAAACAAGTTTTAGCCATTTTTTTGACAGAATTTAAACATATATTAAACAAAACAACAATAGCAAGTTAGGTAAAGCATATGTGACCCTGGACCACAAAACCAGTCATAAGGGTCAATTTTATTGAAATTGAGAATTATATTAATCATATAATGAATAAACAAGCCTTCCACTGATGTATGGATTGTTAGGATAGGACAATATTTGGCCGAGGCACAACTATTGTAAAATCAAAATGGCTGGAATAGTTTGGAATCTAAATATTGAGAAAATCTCCTTTAAAGTTCTTAGCAATGCATATTACTAATCAGAAATTAAGTTTTGATATGTTTATGGTAGGAAATGTACAAAATATCTTCATGGAACATGATCTTTATGTAATATTCTAATGATTTTTGGCATAAAAGAAAAATTGATAATTTTGACCCATGCAATGTATCGTATATACCCGTGCTACTTCAGACTGGTTTTGTGGTCCAGGGTCACATATAATATATAATAGAGTAAATATAGTTTAGAATATTTGTATAATATAATTTATGAATATAATTTATAATTTAATAATTGCAATAATTAAATTATCATTTTAACTTTAATAATAATTTAATGTAATACTTTAAATTACATTGTATAATATTTAAAAATGTAAATGTTTTTGTAGAAACAATTATACATTCCTCATTAATAAAAAGTTAATAAAAAGAACAGCATTTATTTGAAGCAGTAATTTTTGCAACAGTACAGATATCTTTTTTTATTGTTTCCGGTTAATAAAAGTTTCCGGTGCATAAAAGTATAAAAGAAAAGGAAGAAAGAAATATATTAAATAAATAAAGAAATGAAAGTATTCATTTATAGTATTCACTTAGTTAATGTTAATTTTATTATTTTCTAATGCATTCAATTAAAAAAAAAATCACAAGTTGTGTTTGTTAACATTAGTTAATGCACTGTGAACTAACATGAACAAACAATGAACAACTGTATTTTTATTAACTAATATGATGTATAAATACTGTAGAAATGTATTGTTCATTGTTCATTCATGTTAGTTAATACATTAACTAAAGTTAACAAATGACACCGAAAATCTAATCTGATCTATACTTGTCAGTATTTAAGATGTGAATATAGGGAATGTATTTGGCGCAGCATTTTTCTTTGGGGTAAAAAAAAAAAAAAAAAAAAAAAAAAAATTACTGGCAAGTGCACCTCCCTCTGCATTTCATGCTCTTGTTAAAATTGAGTGTCAGAAGCCTGGGTGAAATATGTGGTCCCCAAGCAAAATTTTCCTTTATGACAGATTTAAGGCTGTCATCTGAAGTGCTATGAAAAGCGGACCTTAGCAAAATTTAGCCTTCATATATCAGTGACGAATACTGAAATTACCTGTCAACAGGGGAGAGGCACGGCGAGTCCAGTGTGCCTCCTCCCCTGTGCTTGGGACCAAGGGTAGCTGTCAGCTGTGCTCTCTGGAACCATACATTTCTGAAATAAAGGGCACTTTAAACACTCCCATTGAGACAGGAGCCAATCTGACCACCCCCAACAAAACACCATTTCACAGAGGGCAATGCCACACGAGTCACCGCTATTACTTGGAACTTTCATGGGCAAAATTAAATATGAATTATGGCAGTTATAATGCTGGAATATGAGCTGAAGTGGCCTAAGTATTTCCAAGCAGTGGCAACAGGTCACGTGGGGAGGGTTATCTGTGATGTCACTGGTGTCTTGGCCTTAAAGGGCCCGAGCCGTACCCTCTCCTCAAAGCCTTTGCGGCTTAGAGTGAAGGGAAATATGAGCTCCTGTAGAAATAATACTTTTATATGGCCATCAAAGCGCATTAAGGCGACTTAAGTTGGCAGGCAGCAGCACAATGGGAAGCATTATAAAGAGCTGGGTTTAAATAACTCACTTGAGCCTCTGCCGTCCTCCTTATGGCGAAGAAAGCATTGTTTTTTAAAGAATCAAAAAGTGGCCCAGACTTCAGAAGACTATCCAGTCAAAACCTTCTCTGGGTTTCCCATCAGACACAAATAAATGAAACTTGCTCTCATCGCTAAACTGAACTTTGGACCAGTTTTCCTCTCTCCACACAACATGCTCCTTAACAAAGGTGAGCTTAGCCTTTTGATTCTTTCTGCTGATGAGAGGTTTGGTCACTGAAGAGTGTGCTTTCAGTCCGACTTCTCCTAAACATGCCGAGACAGATCCTTACCCTTTTTAGCACTGAACTGCGAAGCAATCGCAGCTGCAGTACTGAACCAGTTCCCCATTGAGAGACTCCTGTCTTCTTGTGCGTTTGTCTCATGTGGACGACCAGCCTTTTTGGGGGACCTGAATGGATTAATGTCATTGTAAAGCAGTAATATTCGAGAAATCACAGACTTCTCTTGCAGTGACTGAAAGGGTTATCCCTTTGGCCTTCAACCTCCTGTCACAGGGTTTCAATCACCTTAGAGCGCCATCAGTGAAAATTGGAGGAATTCTGCCAGTTAAATAGGAATTGTCTTATAATTAAAGGGGTCATATAATGTTGCTAAAAAGAAAGAACATTATTTTGTGAATGTGGTGTAATGCAATGTGTTTACATGGTTTGAGGTTCAAAAAACAATTATTTTTCACATACTGTGAACTACTGTTGCCGTTGATCTTTACAAAGCCCATCGTTCTGAAAAGTGTGGTGTGCTCTGTGTGCTCTCTCAGTGTGTTGTGATTGGGCAAAAACCTCAAGCATGTGACGGAAATGTCATGCCCCTTACCAGTTAAACCAATTATAAATGAGGCATTTGTTGCACCCAGTGAGGAAATTACTGATTATAATGACTCATACTGTCTTTTTACACGTTGCGTTGCGCCGTTCCGCACCGTTCCGCGCCGTGTAAACATAACACCATGTCTGCATTTGTGATTGTTGAAACGAGAAACAACAAGCACTACTCTACACTGCTCAAAACTTGCGTTTGAATAGCCAGTAGCAAATTCTTTAAATATGAAAACGTACTTACAGGCTGTGAGTCAGAAGCGGCAGACTGTCCTTGCAAAGTTGGAATTGCCCCACTTTGTAGTGTGCACAGCCGGTATGTCCCATGTTCAGGAAACAGTCCTTGGTAAAATGCACTGCACACACTCGAATATTTGCATTGTACTGTTCTGGAACGGTGTTGTAAATATAAGTTAACCACTGATTTCCAGTTGTGTACTCATTTGGAAGGCCAAACAAAGTACTTTCGCTTTCACAACGAAACACACAGTGTCTCCACAACATGGCGGCGACTGCAACAATACTATAGCGAGAATAAAAGTTACACCTTCTTTCTTTGCGTATACATTTGGGCAGTTTTATGCAAATCTTCCCAAACCGTGACATAGATATGTGGCGGCGTGTTTGAATGAGCCGTTTTAGGAAGGCGTGGCTGAGTCTTAACTTTTATAAAGAATATCTCTTTGGGTTTGAGACTCTAATCTTTGCAGCTTTACTTATATATGCACAAAAAGCTTGTAACACTCCAAAGACAAAGGAAAACATAAAATCGCACCATATGACCCCTTTAAGACACTAGTGAGATGGTTAATGGTTATTAGACTGTTACTACTTGTGTCTACAGTGAAATAAAGGCACTCAGACAGAACACACAGACTGCTTCACTGAATATGGTTGAATGATCTGGTCAGGGTTTTAAATTAATATCTACTGTACAGTATGTTCAAGATCCATAAGGTCTAGAATCCATTTTTATGCAAGCATGGCAATAGGTACATTAGCATGTTGGGGTTATGTTTTTATTTTAAAACCTTTGGTTGGACGAACTTTAATTCACCTGAATGTGTCCTCAAGGGAGAGGAGAAAGAGCAAACACTCAGACCCACCAGTCACTCCCTTCTCCTCACACGTGCCGTCAGGAGCATATTTTCTCTTATATGGTTTGCCGTGCCCCACTTCGTATCTGATGCACTTAGTAGCGCAGGTTAACACATGCACTCATTCTGCCATTCCCTGGGTCTGTGTAACGTCTGCATGAGCCCCAGGTGAAAAGACCTCCACAGTCCCAGCTGTCCTGGTATTGTCATACAGATGTGATGCTCTCTTATGACATTGATTGAGCATTGCACAAATACCTGTGTCAGAAAAAGTATTGGATTTGTTTGTATATCACGTCTGGAGTGATTACTCAAGGGAGAGTTGATTTCGTTTACGCGTTCCGTCATGCCAGTGGGTTCGGCTCGAGAAGTGCAGACTCCCCGCAAATTAACTAACTTCATGTTGGAACATTTTCTTGCTTCTCTAATGACTGAAAAATTCTATATGTCGCATAGGGAACATCTTGCCTGCCCTCATTAGTGTCAACCCCGTTACTATAAATGCCTAACGAGGAACTGTTATATTCATCCGCACTCGGCCGGTTGCAGTGCAGCTGCCTACTTCAGTTTGACCACATATAAAGTGCTGTAAAAATTTTCAGGCCAGTTGTACCACCCACCTATTTTAATCTGGATGATCCCAGAGCAGCTGTGCAGCCCTTTCGGGGCACACCTGCTGTAATGAGGACTCTGATGAAGGGCTCACAGTGAGCAAGCATGGGTCAGGGGTTGTTATGTACTTTAATTAGGGAGAAGTGAGCTGGGGTTCTTGTCCATGAAACACAGGGTTGCTGTGACGTTGTGGAAGTGTTCTTGGAGGGTCTGTTGGGTTGGGTCTAGTTGTCTTGCTGATGTAGGGCAGAGTGGGGCAGTCAGGGGCACTGTACACTTTTTTTTTCGCAGCCCTGGCTTATGGGTGTCCTAGGCTAGAAATTACACGACCATAAAAAAAAAAAACAAACAAAAAAACAACAACTGCGTAGTACTTTAAAATAATAATAATAATAATAATAATAATAATAATAATAAATATATATATATAAATATAATGCATTGGTTAGTGTGCAAGCCCTATATTCTATTCTTTTCTTTTCTTTTCTCTTTTGTGTCTGAAAAAAAAAAGCTTTGACAATTTCATATCAACTTCAATTTCCTCATTTTGTGTTCCACAGTGGAAAAAAGTTATATACCTTAATTTGGGCAATTTGAGGGTGTGTAAATGGTGGCAAAAGTTTGATGTAAATAAATAAATGATCTGCAAAAGAACAAATTTACATTTCTTGACAACTTTTTGACCTATTAACCTTTTTTAACCTATAATTTAAAAATTATATTTTTAAACTTTATTTAGGGATGTACTATATAGGTTAATATACTGTTGTATATTTTATATATGTGACCCTGGACCACAAAACCAGTCATAAGTGTCAGTTTTTTGAAATTGAGATTTATACATCATCTGAAAGCTGAATATATAACCTATACATTTCCAGTGGTGTATGGTTTGTTAGGATAGGACAATGTTTGGCCGAGATACAACTATTTCAATATGTGGAATCTGAGGGTGCAAAAATATCAAAATATTGAGAAAATCGCCTTTAAAGTTGTCCAAATGAAGTTCTTAGCAATGCATATTACTAATCAAAAATTAAGTATTGATATATTTACAGTAGGAATTTTTTACAAAATATCTTCATGGAACATGATCTTTACATAATTTGCTAATGATTTTTGCCATAAAATAAAAATCAATAATTACAACTTACATTGCTTCTGTTGTTGCCCTTTGACTGAAAATTAGAACCGAAAGCCGCACAATGTGTCATCGTATCGGTATTTTATTTTCTGAGTTGTGTTGCGGTAAAAATAGCAACAGGTATCACCAGTAGCTCACCAAGTGCAACCATTTGACGTCATCTAAATAATGGCACCTCCCATAGTCCAAAATATATAAAACAATGTGGATTTTTTAAAATAATGTAAATCTTTCATGGGTTTTCTACTACAAATTTCAGTAAGAGACATCATTTACATTATATTAAGCCATACAAGTCTCTTTAAATGTCCACTTGTTTCAAAAATATATTTGAAATGGGCATAACATGTCTAGCTCACTTCAAGATCAATTTTGCCACATTTTCCATATGCAAATCTTTTTCTTTCATTAAGTTCTCCCTTTCCCTCCATTTTTTTCCCCCACCACATATTTTTGCTGTTTGTCACTATGGTTCTTCTAGTCTGAACGCCACAAGTCTAGCAGTGACAGAACATACTAGGTTAATGAGCACAACTCTCTCACTCCTGCGATCCTGCTGAGAACCTAAAGCTCTATTGACACACTGTGTCCAGTGTCTGCTTTCCTCAGTAATTGGTAAAAGGGGCTCTGCAGGTGTGACCAGTGTAGTGATCCACAGTTCACAGTCTTAGCGGCAGCAAAGGGAACAGGCTAAGGTGTAAAATATGAAAGAAGGTTTAAAATAAATAAGGGAGCCCAGTGTGAATGGAAACATGTCTTGTAGTGGAGGAGAGCAGAGCTTATCGATTCTCTTCCTCTCCCGCAGTCTGATGTAATTGGATTCAGCGATATATCTAGGGTGAGTGGGCCTTCGCTTTGCCCCCTAAATGGGACCCCAATCAATTCAACAAGCTGCACTGCCATTCAGTCACTAGCCACCCACTAAGGCCCGTTTCATAAATCGATCATCGTGCCACACTTCTAATTCTGCTCACCTGGCAGTATTGCGGCATAAAACGTACCACCAGGCCGTACCGTGTCGCAGCCTTCGTTAAAATGGCTGGGTCGTAATTACTGAGGAAGAAGGGCAGTCTGATGTGTTGTGTCAGCCGGTGTTTTGCCACTCGGGTCTCTGAGGGAGGCCTGACGACATGGTGTGAAAAGTGGCAATGCAACACAACATGTTCCTCAGTTTATCGCTTTTAAAGTGATATGACAGGAACATGGTGGCATTGTGAAAAGAGAAGGATCCAGACTCTATTCACTTGAGTTTTTCTTTCCCTAAAAAAATGCCCATCTGGTTTTAACAATACCCTTTATGTTGTGAGGGAAGAGGAAAAAAAAATCTTTTTGCCAAGGACTTCAAACTAAAAAATAAATATGTAAAAAATAAATATAAATAAAAATACAGAAATTAAAAAAAGAAATTGAGGATTTTGAGGAAAACATTCCAGGATTTTTCTCTACATAGTAGACATTGGGGATCAACGGGTTGAAGGTCCAAATTCCGGTTTCAATGCAGCCTCAAAGGGCTCTACATGATCCTGGCCAAGGAATAAGGGTCTTATCTAGCGAAACAATGGGTCATTTTCTAAAAAAAAAAAAATGTGTATACTTTTTAACCATTGTGACATGAGAGTTGTGACAACATTGTTGGGCATCCAAATGCAAGGCTTTATGCTTTATTAGACAAAGCGTGGTCCAACAACAGCAAAAAACATTATCCAAGGCAATGCAAAAAAAGTAATCCACAAAATAGGCAAAGGTCAGGGCAGGCAGTAATGATCAGTATCAAGGAAACAGTCCAGAATCAAAACTAGAAAACTAGGAAAACACTGAAAGAAACACAGGAACTAGGAAAATGCTAAAGGCTAACAAACATTGATTCAATACTCCATAGCTGCATCCCAATTCAAAGACTGCAGCCTTCGGAGGACGGATCCTTCGAAGGATACAGCCGACTTGGCCTACGAAGGATGCTCCCAGTCTAGCCTTCGCAGGGTTTCCGAATTGCCCTACCAGGTGTTCCCGATTGCCGCTCCTGTCGATTAGCAACGGTGCGAAAAGAGAGCCAGGATAGGTGATATTTGTTTATGAAAATGAAAATAACTGGAGCCTGAATTGTTAGTTTTTGACTTTTAATTACTGAATTGTACTTTAAAAGTAAGTATTAGGTTAAGACTTACTTGAATATTGTAATGACATGAAAAATACAAAATATAAAGTGGTTAATTGTTGACTTATATCTTACTAAAATGTGATTTTATGTTGTTTATTGTATTTTTGATTATTATGGACCATGGAGAGACAGGTTTTCAATAAATTTAACAAGTTTTATGCAGTTGAATATAAAAGTACACTTACAAACATTAATGCCGCTTATCAATGGCGGCTGTCACAGTTGCTAGGCAACAAGAACAATCCTCCATAGGCTGGACCAGTTCGAGTCCTTCAGAAGCAGGTTTCGATATCGCACACAGTTGTATTTGGAAACTATTTGTCAATATTCCAGCAATGAACTTTGTTCGTTTCATTTGCAAAATAACAAAGCGGTGGAGAGTAACGCATTCCTTAAGTATTCACATAGAAATGAGAAGTACTGAGTTTTTTTTTTTTTTTTTTTTTCATTTCCTCTCAGGACAGCAACACTAAAACATGGCATTTTACAATATAATCATTAAACTTCCCAAAAGTAAATAAAGTATTTCAAATGTAACAACCATGGACATATTCAGAAGTAAACGCAACGTATAGTATACAGTAGTGCAGCAGTAAATATTAATGCAAGGCCATCATATATAAAAAGTTTTTTCAGCAGAATACATACATTAAGTATATTACAGTATGAAGTAATACTTTTACTTAAGATTTTAATGCATGCATTAAATTTACATTCAACGTAATACATATATTAAATTTGTGTTTTTAATTTTCAAATGTTATTTAGAGACAAACAAAAATGTATAAAACAATTGCTGTCATTTACAAATTACAACTTGCTTTGCAAAAATAAACTATTTCCAGAACTAATTCTTGTTTTTTTTTTGTTTTTTTACCTCTAATGCAAAAATAACACAATACACAGAAATTACTTTGCTTTATTTACAAATAATTTGTCAATGTCAAAAGTGATGTACAGAACAACTTCAAACATTTCATTTTTAAGTTTCCCAGCAGCTCCATTTTCTCCAGAACTGTTCTAAAAGAAGAGAAAAATAAAGACTATTAAGATAGGGCTGCAATCTTGGTTAGAAAACATGACACAGCAAGACTTGCATACAAAATAGCCTACTCCAGAAATCAGATTTCTGGATCATCAAGTTTGCCTAAAACAATTGTGGACAATTGCATAGGACTACAAAATAAATCTAAATTTAAAAATAAAATAAAATAGAAATACAAGCGAAAAACTTATCTACTTACTTATCCACTTACTTTTAACATTTGTTTCACTAGTTATTGGAGTACATTAAAACACATTTATAAGTGTGTTCGTCAGCCGCCACAGAACTATCACCCGCTATTTTGTTTGAAGAAAAGTCCCGTCGTCACCGGTGCGCCATGAATTCTGGGGTATATTAAGCTGTGAAGGATTCTTCTGCCCTGCATCCCAATGGTCATACTATCCACCCTATCTGCCCTAAATAGTACTGAAAATGACTACTATCACATAGAATTTAGGATGGATAGTATGCACATTGAGACGCAGACCTGGTGTATCCTTCATTTGCCAGCAAAACGGAGGGTGCATTTGAAATCGCGTTCGAATTGCGGCAGCATTTGTCACGCCGCGGTGACGCAATCGGCCTTCGAATGCAGCCTTCGGAGGATGCATCGTGAATTTGGACGGTCTTCATCGCGCCACCGTGATGTGATCGGCCTTCAAATACGCACTTCGAAATATGTAGCCTACAAATTGGGACGCAGCTACGGATGTCTGTATGTGAGTGTGCGTCTTTTATAGTCCTCCTGATTGACACTGAGAGGAGTCTGTAATTTAGGGATGGGCGGATCGATCCTGAAGTATCGATACTTTCGATACTGACGTTGTATCGAAAGGATCGATCCTCACATAAAAATATCGATTCTAAAGTGCATTTTTAACCATTAATTTAATTTATTTAGCAAGAAATTAGGTGCATAAAATAAGCCTATAAGAGGAGCAATATACTATTAGCGAATTATTGTGTAGGATAGAATACTCCTGCTCATCGGAACACACGCAAATGCTGAAAGACAGAACTAATCAATCACAGATAGCGTTCGCTGCTGACGCTTCGCTTACAGTGCTTGTTCAAATAGGGCAATAGAAGCAGCACAACTATTTTCAACATCGATAATAATCAGAAATTATGTTTCTTGAGGAACAAATGATATTTAGAATGATTTCTGAAGGATCATGTGACACTGAAGACTGGAGTAATGATGCTGAAAATTCAGCTTTTACCACAGCTGCTTTTTAAATTACAATTTTCAAAATATTAAAATAGAACATAGTTATTATAATAGTTATATTTCCCAATATTGCCGTTTTTGCTGTATTTTTGTTACAATAAGTGCAGCCTTGGTTAGCATGGTTAAAGACACATTACAAAATCGTACTGACCTCAAACTTTTGAACAGTATAGTGTACATGAAGTATTTATTTAATTAGTTAACTATTTGTGCTAAAGTTTCACCTTTAGGGGTACAACAGCCTGGCAGCCTTTTACAAAAAAATAACCATGGTTTTACTACAGTAACCACATTTTCCACATATTTGTAGTAAAAATGCAGTAACAACAAATTTACCATGGTTAACACTTTCTCTCTCTCTCTTTCAGCTTGCTTCCTTTTACCATGGTTAACACTACAGGAACATTATTTCGCCTTAAAATTTGTAGCAAAAACCATTGTAATAATAATTAATAATGATAATAAGAATTTCATTAATTTTTATTTTAAGTAATTTTAGTACTTCTGTAACACTATGGTTGTTTTTGTACTATTTGTACACCTTTCTACCTTATCTACCCTTAATGTGTGTGTACTTGTATGGTATTAGTGTGCTTCCTGGCTTTTAGGGGTAGAGAAGGTGCACCTTTGAGGTTACTGCCCCAGTAAAGAGCTAAAATACAATTTTGGTACATTTCATTTATAGACTTTCAAATATAATGTTAAGTGAGTATAATTACTTGTTTTATTCTTTTAATAATTTAAAAGATCAGTTTAGTTTAGAGGTATCGGTATCGGTATTGATATCGACGATACTGGGCTTGAAAATATCGGTATCGGATCGAAAATAAAATAAGAGGTATCGCCCATCCCTACTGTAATTGGTTCCTAGGCAGGGGTTTCTGAGAAATGCAGTCCAGGGTGGAGTAGCAAAAGACTGGGAAGGAGTGCCCACTAGAGGAGCTCATGGGCACTCCTGCTAGAGATTGTGACAACCATAAATGCTGGTCTTTCACTAGCTCGACTTCACGCATTTCGTAGTCATGTTCGAAAGGTCAGTGTTTAAAAAGCGAAAGTCCAAAAAACGCACTTTAGAAAAACAATGGTAAAAAATGATGTTGGACGATTTTTTTATAGTTCGAGGAAAAAATGAGATGGAGTTTTTGGCCCTACCTTACCTTTTTGAACTGGGGAACACAGATGAAAAATGAACCGCGTGTGACTTTACTAATGTGATTACGTAATGCAGGAAGTCGTAGACGTGCATTGCAGAGCTAGTGCAAGACAGGCAGTTGTGGTTAATTAGTATATCAATTATAATTTTTTAAAGAAAATGACAGATTGTTTTGCTACATAAGACACTGAATCCTCGGCTGGGATCATGTAGAGCCCTTTGAAGCTGCATTAAAACTGCAATTTGCACCTTCAACCCGTTGATCCCCATTGAAGTCCATTATATAGAGAAAAATCCTGGAAAAAAAGAGATGAACGTCTTGGATGACATAGGGGTGAGTAAATTATCAGGAATTTTTATTCTGATAAATAAAATAGTAATATTATAGTTATGGTAAGTTTAACAAAACGGAAATGTTAACATGTTAACTTTCACAACCTTAAAAAAAAATCTTTTAAATTTCCTTTGTAGATCTCTGGGTGGTCCCTGGACAGCTTGTTGAAACTCCCCAAAAATATGAGCTTTACTTCCCTGTTTTCAGTCTTCCGGAACACTGGCCCAATTTACTTCTGCACTGTAACCAAAAAAATGAAAAAGAAACTGAGGAATGGGTCAGAATTAATTTCTGTAGTAATCTACATAATGCCACAAATTATATCAAAGAGCTTGTATTGAACCCAGAATGTTTCCTTAGACTGGTCTCTTCTGTTTTACGTCTACACGCACTCTCTTTCTATTTCTTTGAAGATAGAGACGAAAGAAAGAATAGTAGTGATTCATGTAGATTTCACTGGATACTAATAATAACTCGGGCAGATTTTTCATCTTCGCTTAATGTGACGTCTGATTTAGGTCAGTCATTAGTCTTCAGATGGCTCATTAATTCCTCTTTTTGTCTGCTTGCATGTTGAAAATGACCTTCATATGTTATTTTGATCTTTTAGGTATAGAATGAACATCATTAGGATGAAAAGCTCTTTTCGTGCCTACTGCAGCAGATAAGATTTGCGTCACCTGACTGCTCTATTTCTGAACCTGATGAGCTTTCTGCTTCCTCTAGGTACATGATGAACGTGACTTGGGATGGCAGAGATTTGTCCTTCACCGAGGACGGTTACCAGGTGCATCCCAAACTGGTCGTGATCGTGCTGAACAAGGACAGAGAGTGGGAAAAGGTAAGGACGCTCCGTGCCGCTGCTGAAAACAACTGACCTTCTTAACTGCGCTGTTATAATTTCATTATAACTCCTCCAAGCAAAGCGTCATTAACAACTGTTCACACAATATTAGTACCCATGAATCCGCCATCTTAATTACACCCTGGAACGGTGTAAAAGTGTGTCAGTGCGGTAATTACCTCAGACGCACACTGCCAGAGTCTGCAAATTCTGAGGTGTAATTAGGCCCTGTTTTTTCCTTCTACACCGCAATCCAGTCCGACACCAAACATGACCGGGAACACACACGTGTGCATTAGAGCAGGTATCTTGGATGAACGCTTCTCTTTTTTGTTCTAGTGGAGAATGCAGTTCAATGAAACCAGAGCGGGAGGAATAATTGGAACGGCAAAACAATGGAAGAAATTGATTTGTGGAGTTCGCTCTGCAAATCAGTCAATATCGGTGGGAGTCTAATTGACAGAATAAGGCTCGCACTGAGAGACCGATTCGGTTATGAATACACGTCCATGGGGCAAAAGATAGATTTGTTTCCGATCAGGCCTTTTGATCTCTTGTTGGGCGAGCATGACGATCATCAGTAATATTAAAACATCTTCAAGACATTGTGTTATTTCGAAGAGAATCTGTGTACTGGTGGTCTGTCTTAATATAACATCATATGGCTCATTAAACAACAGTTGTTTTGCAGATATGATACTGGGTTTGTATTACAGTAAGATAAAACACACTAAATTAGATCCCTGAGGTATTTAGGACCTCATTATTCGTTTGATGTTAAAGTGTTCTTGTGGGCTCTATTATATTGTATCATTTTTCATGCTGTTTTGACTGTCCGCTAAACTTTTGGAGTTTCATCAATTGATTTTTAAAATGCATCCCATGTCGTTCAGCTCATTTGGGACAAGATACTGTAGTCGTATTAGTGTTTAAAGTAAAATATAATAGGTGGCAACAACATTCATAATCCGAATTCTCCTCAGTGTCTTAAAAAAATGAATGTAATTTTTATCACGCAAATAGGACTAAATTAGTCCTTGAAACTTGTGTAGCCCACAGCACTTTAAACTTGAAACTTTTGCCTTTGCAATATTCTCCAAAACACTAGATGGCACTGTGGAGAAAATATTAGCTGAGCCAGCAATGTGAAGAATATTTTTTTCATTATTATACACCATCAATAAATTTTAATAGCAAACTTGGTGCCGATAGCCTTGTGGCCAGCGCGCCGAAATACAGCGTCTTTGCGCTTTGGGTGTCCCATGTTCGAATCCCGACTCGATGGCCTTTCCTGATCCCGCCCTCCTCTCTCTAACTCCCACGTCACTTCCTGTCCTATCACAATAAAGGCAAAAATGCCAAAAAATAATAATAATTTAATAGCAAACTCAATTTAATAACGTTAATAAAATGTTCGCACAATATATTTTAAAAAAGTCTGTTCGAAAATATAAAATCGCTTAGACTCTGTGTACAAAAGATAGACTATTTAGGTAAAAGCATGTGACTTTTAACATTTTTTGCAGTAAGTAACCTAATATTAAAAGCACATTTTCTCATCCGACCTGTAATTAAAAATGTGGTGCTACTGCTTCAATGTCGCTTGCCAATTTAACATATGTTTCAGAATATACCAGGTTCAATTCCTTTAGAGCTATGCCGATACAATCGCAATTCAATTTTTGTGTTGATTTCTATGATGTTTGTATTTATGTGCTAATTTTCATCATTTTCTTCATGAAGAACTAGGTTGTCCAAATAAGCACAAACTCTCAGTGTAGTCAGAGATTATTCAATGAGATACGGCACTGGACAAAAGTGAAATGAAACGCACAAGAGAGATTGAAACAGATACCGTAGATTAACTCTCTCTCCCCCACACACTCAGTCTCTCTCTCATTTGCACTTTTAATCTTGATCCAATTATGATATTGTGCTGCATCTCAATGAATCGTGACATGTAGTACAATGCATACGGTACTATTACTGTTGTTTAGTTGTCAATACTCAATCATGGTATCCTACTATGATATATATCATTGTATTGCAGGATTACTATATTAATATCTGTATTGTTGAAATATTTGGGGTCTGTAAGATTTTTATTTAGGAAGGATGCATGATCCAAAGTGATAGTACAGCTGTTTATAAAGTTACAAAAGATTTCTGTTTGCACAAAAAAATTAAACAGTGGAACTGTTTTTAACATTGATAATAATAACAAAGGTTTTTGAGCACCAAATTATCATTTAGGATGGAAGCTTGTTTCCGCCACTGAATAATAAAGGTAACTGCAACTTTTTAACTCCCAATTCTGACTTTTTTTTTCTCAGAATTGCAAGATATAAAATCTCAATTCTCACTTTTTTTTTCTCAAAATTTCATGATATAAATTTGCAACTGTGAGTTATAAAGTGAGAATTGCAAGATTTAAATTCGCAATTCAGACTTTTTCCACAAATGCAAGTTTATATCTCTTTTTTCTCAGGATTGTGAGATATGAAGTCCAACTCTGAGGGAAAAAAAGAGAAAATATTTTTTCAGAATTGTCTTTTTAATTTTGCACTTCAGACTTGCAGTTGCATGTTATAAAGTCAGAATTGTGAGATATAAACTCTCAATTCTCACTTTTTTTCTCAGAATTGGAAGATATAAACTTGCTTTTGTTGCAAATGCGAGTTTGTATCTCGCAATTCTAAGTTTTTTCCACAATTGCGAGTACATATTTCACAATTCTGACTTTTTTTCTCAGAATTGTGTGATATAAACTCACAATTGAGTTATAAGGTTCAATTTTGAGGGGAAAAAAGTTTATATCTCACAATTCTGACTTAGCTTGCAACTGGGAGATATAAACGCGCAATTCTGACATTTTTCGCAAACACAAGTTTTAAAAAAAGTCATAATTGTGAAATAAACTTGCAGTTCTGATTTTTTTCTCAGTATTGCCTGATATAAACTTGAAATTTAAAATCATGAGATATAAACTTGCAGTTCTGACTTTTTTCTCAGAACTGTGAAATATGAATTCAAAATTGTAAGGAAAAAACTCTTTCTGAGTTTTGAATTCTGAGAAATAAAGTCACCCAAATTGTGAGTTATTAAGTCAGAACTGTGAGATATAAACACGCAATTATGAGAAAATATCAGTATTTTTCCCCCTTGGAATTGCACTTTCTAACTTATTTATCTCTCACAATTTTGAGACGTCAGAATTGCAAGATACAAACTTGCTTTTACGAGAAAAAATGTCTTTACTTGATTTCATGCAACTGTAAGTTTATATCCTGCTATTCTGACTTTATAACTCTCAGTTGTGAAAAAAAAAATTCAGAATTGCGAGCTTATATCTTGCAATTCTGAGAAAAAAAGTCAGAATTGTAAGACAAAAAGTTACAATTAACGTTTTTAATATTTTTTTAATTCAGTTGCAGAAACGGGGTTCAATGTTTTAAAACATTTTAGAAAAGATTTCTGAAGGATCATGTGACACTGAAGACTTGCTAATGGTTGCTAATTATTTTTGCCATCTCAGGAATAAATTACATTTTAAAATATATTTCAATAAAAAACTGTTATTTTAAATTGCAATAGTTTTTTACAGTATTACTGTTTTTACTGTATTTTACTGTATCAAATAAGTGCAACCTTGGTGAGCATAAGTATATAATAAATATTTAAAAAACCTTACTGATTGGTAACTTTTGATTGATACTGTATCATGGTATTTACATTCGGCCACCATGGCAACAACAACAACAACAAAAACAACCCCAAAGTAATACTACTTTAAAGTTTTTGTAAGCAAAAGAGATACCAGGCTGTGTCAGTTTTTTTTTTTTTTCTCTTCCCTCGCTTGACCTATCGAGATTCATGCATGTATGGGCTCTGACTCTTTTGTGATGGGACAACAAATGGCAGACAGCTCAGTTGTTGGGCCTTAGTCAATCTAAAAATAGCCTTTGACTCTTTGCACTCTGCGCTTGCCAGTGGCCATGTACAAACGTAACGTGCTCCTCCCTCCTTTTATCAACGAGCTGACAGCTGCAAAGATCAAGCTGCTATGGTGCCAAATTAAATCCACATGAAAGTAATTACATTAATTAATTCCATGTCAAGTTGCCTCTTGTTGATGTTGATTAAAGCGGATAAAATGTTGAACTGGTTGTCACTCTGGCTGTGTGCTGTCACAAATATTTTTTCGCCTTTGGACAGAGTTTCGGAAACAGATGACAGAAAACACTGGACTACAAGTGTCAGGAAAACAATTACAACTTAGTAGGAAATAACCACACGAATGTGGCTACCTCACGGCAGAGTACTAACCACCTACTGACTCATCAGTGAACCTTCTCAATTGGGTTTCATCTCAATGGATTGAAAAGATGCCGCTCACAGTAGCTTCATAATGGAGGACAGCAGAAAGACAATAAAAAATCATAAAGAGGAATAATTTGAAGCATGACCCTGTTACAACTGGTCTGTCCAAATCCGTGGGGAGCTTTTAAAACACTTTAGGAGGACACACGGGGGCAGGCAGAGTTACATGTCAAATGAGTAGCTCTAAGGAACCTAACTGCAGCGTAATGCGGTTTGACACCACACTATGTTGATATTAATCTGACAAAGCCTATTCATCAGTATGAAGTGCTGGCAGAGCAAAGACAAAAGCATGGGACAGATTTACAGCCCCGCTGAACCAAAGCAATATCTCACACCCTGCCCTGACGACATATCCACGTGGGCCATTAGTAGCAGCACGTCATAAAGCATATTGCACTTTTGCAAAGACTGCACTAATGGCAGCAACTGAGTACAGATGCTAGACAGAATGACATCGATCTTGCATCGATAATGCTTAGGCCTGTACATACCCTAAACAGTGTTCCTTTATTGGGTGAAGGACATAAAATACAAATGCGGTTGTCACTCCTGGAACTCCTGGCCATTGATTTTTGCACACTGTCAAAATTTTGCTCTGCGCACAAAACATGCACACGCTGTGTATGTAAATGCCTGTGTCTGAAACAATTAAACAAATCATCTGCGTTGATGATTTCCGGTGACATAAGTGACAACAGCTGTCGGAGATGGGGCAAAGTTATTTCAATTGCTGCAAATGACCAAATGGCAAATATAGTCCAGACAGTATTTGGATTTCCATCTCAGTAGATTTTGTGATATTGCGTATTAGTGCAGGATGACAAAACGTGCATAGAAATATCAAATGCACACAAACACCACCTTCAGTTCTTTAAATTAATATTGTACCATGGTGATTGTGTGCATGTTATGCCAGCATGGTATTTATGTCAGCTTTTTATAATACACTGATTTTTAAAAAAATTGTTTAGGGGTATGCGATATATATCGTCTACATAATAACCTAATTGTTGTTTACATGCGATTTGACATTATCGAGTATATCGCAAAAACGAAACAAAAACACACCTAGAGAGTGCACACATACACTGAGATGTAGGTTAGACTACTGTGTGAGCACATTTAGAGTTCACAATTTACTGTGTGATTTAGTCTATTAAAATATATTTAGAATTTCCCCAAAATTCAAGATTAGGGAGCATAAATGCCCTCATATGACTATTTTACACTGTATTTATATCATTGGATATAGTTCATATCACACGAATAGTGACATTTTTTCTCCTAACAGCTCAGTAAACAATAAGTTAATATTAAGTGACGTACATTTTAGACTCAACAGTTCTTGTTTTTCCTCTATTTCGTCAACGAAAGTAGTTACAAACAAAGCCACAGCAGAACTGTTTTGCATCTCTGAGCAACACTGTACGGTAGGGGACTGACTGACAATGGATATTTAATGTTCAGAAATGAATATTTCAAGAAATGTAAAGCATTTTGGCTTGTTTATGTGTCTCGTGTTCTGTGAGAGCTGTGTGTGGGGGGAGGGGAGTGTCTTTTAACGTCTGATTGTGTTTCTTCATTTGCGCACATTGTTTTGAACTATACTGTATAGCTGTGTGTTGTGATCAGGGACGCTTAAGCATGGTTGCGACGCGTTCATTGTTAAACTCCAAAATTAGATTATTTCTAGTCCTTAAAAAACACCATTATTTTATTTGAAAAAGTTAAGAATTTTATTTTATTGATAAAATATTTTAGTTTGTCTTGCAATGATTATTATTATTTTTTAGATCAGATAACATTTTAAGCTGTCATATGATCATGTTACATCCTGCCCCTCACATGTTATAGTGCACCCCACCTATGGGGCATGTTGTCACATTTCACTTCCTTTCTTTTGAGGTAAATAACGAAAAACATATTCACTGTAATTATGAAACAAAGCAACATATTTGTACTAGACAAGTTTGAAATTACTGTGGATAAAAAATTATACTTTGAACCCCATGTGGATTTACACAAAATGAGAAATTCAAAAAGTATTAGGTTATGCCCCATGCCTATTTCATTACTGAATCAATCAGCAGTTTGAACGAATCACTTGAATGAATGACTCAGTGACTCATCATGCAGTGATTTGCCACCACCAATTGGTGATTTTACATTTATATTTAAAGTACCCACAAGTTTCCATGAGGCCTTGCATCAAAAGTGGGAGCGTCTTCTGGTTCGAAGTGAACAAGCGGGACGTGACACTCATTCATTCAACAGTTGAGAGTAGTGATGTAGTAGACAGTAGTGAATAAAGCAGCCAGAAGCCTGTAAAAGAAGCTCAGTCGGACGAAACATTCACCACACATTCTATATGTGTTATCGATGTTACATGCACAGATAAAAGCCTAACAGTGTGTGTGTGTTTGTTTGTTGAATTTCTGTCTTTGATAAATTAATTTACCCATTAAATGATATAATGGAAGAATAATGTACACATATATGAACTGCATATGGCAAATATTTATTTTTCCTTAAGTAATTTGTATTTTTATAATACTTGTATGACTGGGTATTTAATAATGCAATTAAATAAGTCTGAATAAGTAAGATCTGGGGGTTCGAACATTCAGACATGCAAAGTGAATCACGGGTGGAACCGGACAGAAAGTGAGGCCTCATTTGTCACTGCTTTCGTGGCTTCTACATTAACAACACAAGCCTCGAATCAGGGCTTCATCTGGCACACCCCTTAACACGAGCGCCGATGCCTCGGTTCAAATGTCACATCACTAGTAGACAGTCATTCAAGATTTAGCGATCCAAACTTGCTAATGATGTGCGAACTGCAAACGTAACAACATCTCTCAGAAAGGTTTGCAGCTTTAAAAAGTAAACAATGATCCGAAAAACACTTAGCCTCTTCTCTAATTAGCACACAAAATACCATTGGTATACTACTTCTTCTGCCTCGCCGGAAGGTGTACCCCTGTTCTTTTTTAAAAGAACCGCCCTGGAAAGAGGTGGATAGTTTCCCTTTTTTCCCCAAATCATTTCAAATATCAGTAATCTATATAATGTTTTTTTTTTTTTTAAAACATTAAAACATTATTTATGCATTTGTAACTGCAGGTTAATGGCATTTATGTCTTGCATTAAACAGTGCAAATAAATCTAAATGCCACTTCAGATGCACATTCTGTGCCACTTTTAGTTGATTCTGATTTCATTTGACTGGTAACAACCATATATTGTCTTACTATTTGAATTTATTGATTACATTTAAGAATTTGACACAAAAGATGATCCATACATTTAATTTTATTTAAAAAAAGGTAACAGTAAAAATGCCCATAAAGGGTAAAAATAAATGGGAAAAGTTTATTTCTGTTACTGTTGCCAATGGTTGCTGTTGCTTATGTCACCAGAAATCAACTGGAAATTAATAACATCCATTTGTTTTGTCACTGCGAAAACCTTTTATACTCATAGAGCTGCAGTTTCATTCAGGTGTAGCTGCAGTCAAGAAACTGGACATGTTCTCCACTAGAGAACTAGGAAATGTTTGTAAATTTCTGTCAGCTACCTTTTGAGCTACAGCTAGATATAGAAGATGTAATACAATACTGGGTTTTGGCTGTAGAAGCCAGTGTCTATGTGTGAAACAATGTTTATTAATGATACCACAACCTTGCAGTCTGCCATGAAAGCAGTTTACACAATTTTTGCTGTTGTTTTCATTTACCAAGTATGTGATTGTGATTAGTCTGCAAGTTATGTCTGGGCAGCTCTGCCAAACACAAGCATCTGTTTGTTCTCTGTTTGTTTCAACTGATCTTATTGTGACTGGAACGGTTTTGTTGTCATCACGACACAGTCGGGAAAGCCTGTCGCCTCTGAGCTTTTTTATGTGCATTCATTAAAACACCAAAATAGATGCACAAATGAAGTGTATGCAAAGCATTGATTTGCTGTTTTGCCCATTATTAGTACGCACAGGTTAACTCTTTATTTTGACAACTGTGTGTGTTCTGTCAGAGCGGATTGCTGGAGTATTTGTAATCCAGACACAAAAGAAAAGCACAACTCTGACAAGTTTGCAGTCAGTATGCCATACACTGGGGTTACTGTGTTTTAAATGGATTGGACACTAGTGTCACAACCATTACCATTTTCCTTCCTTTAAAGAACAGTATTTTTCAAAACATTTCTAATCGTACAAAGAAGTGCCTCCACTGTGACTGACATTTCAGAGTAGATACAGGAGCTATAATTTCAGGTCATATTTAACAAGTAAATATCACCATTGATCTGCTCACATCAAACACCCTTTTCAGCCTGAGAAATAACAATAATTTTATAGGGTTTTTTTATACTGCTGTTTGCTGTGCAGTGACTCCATTCATTCTCAGCACGACAGTCCACATAGTCTGAAATGTCTGTATGCACCTCAGTAATATAAAAAATAAATCAACATAAAAAATAAACAGGTAGTAGCTTGCAGTATCATGAGACTGAATATGTCATTCTGTGTGATGTTATATATTGGAGTACCATGGTAAAATACTGTGAGAGACCATCTCTGTATTATGGTAGTGGCACAGTGCTTTTTTTTTTTTTTTTTTTTTTTTGTATGATTGGGGATGCAAAGAAAAGTTGCCAGAAATGTTACGCCACCAGGACAATACAATACAATACAATACAATACAATACAATAAATTAAACTAAACTAAACTAAACTAAAATAAAATAAAATAAAATAAAATAAAATAAAATAAAACATTTTTAATGTTGTTGAAAAAAAATGTATTAGTATGTTTTTTAGTCCAAACATATTAATCATATTAATATTATGAAGAATACTAGACTAAATAATGGCTGCTGAAAATTCAGCTTCAGTGCCATCACAAGACTAAATTACATATATACAATATGATCAATTAGAAACAGTTATTTTAAATTGTAATAATATTTCACAATTTTTTTATGTATTTAATCCTATAATGCAGTCTTGATGAGAATAAGAGATGTCTTTCAAAAATTAAAAAAAATAAAAAAATAAAATAAAAAAATAAAAAAATAATAATGATAATAAAAATTAAAAAATAAAATAAAATAATTATTCCAAACTTTTTACAGGTAGTGTATATAATTCATAAATAAGTAGAAATATAAGTAAGTAAAATACATTTTTAAAAATAATTGTTAAAAAATTTATTAATTTTAAAAATTGGAATAAAATTTAAATACAATTTTAAATGTAATCTGTAATAAATATATAATACTACATATTAATTTATAACACACACACACACACATATTATATTATTTGAAGGCTGAATAAATAAGCTTTCCATTGATGTATGATTTGTTAGGATAGGATACCGACAACTATTTGAAAATCTGAAATCTAAAAGTCCAAATTGTCCAAATGAAGTTCCTAGCAATGTGTATTACTAATCAAAAATTAAGTTTTTACATATTTACGGTAGGAATATACAAAATGTCTTCAGGAAACATTATCTTTTCTTGATATCCTAATGAATTTTGGCATAAAAGAAAAATGTATAATTTTGACACATACAATGTATTTTTGGCGATTGCTACAAATATACCCGTGCTACTTATGACTGGTCTTGAGGTCCAGGGTCACATATACATTTACATATAAATTAATTAATAATTATTTTACATATAAATTTTCACATATAAATTTAAGTTTTAAGTTTTTTATTATAACTAACTTATAACATATACATATAGAGAAAGAGTAAGTTTAAATTTACATTTGCATATGTATTAATATTATTTCTTTTCCTTTTTTTTGTGGGGGTAAGCAGCCTTTAACATAAATGCTTTGGTGTACTTAGGGCATGGAATGGACAAAAAAGAGTCTCTGAGTCTCAAAACCAGCAATCATTCTGCATTCAAGCCAAACAGGCAGTGCTGGCAAGACTCTGCTCCAGCTGCTGTGTTGAGGGTGGTCTGAATGCCAATTAGAGATGAAGGAGCGATGAAGAAGGCTCCAGAACCCGAGGCTTGATGAGGTCGGAGCGGCTCTATGGGCTGATTGTTTGGGGGGTGGTTGAGCTATGCTGTGTTTCTGTTTTGACGCCAAGCGGGAGAGAAGTGCTCTCATGGAGAGCCAGGAGGAGAACATGATTGGCTAATTAAAACAGATGAAGTCTGAGCATCTTGGCTGCTGATGGGCCTCTTCAATGCCTGGAAGTGACTGGTACAGTCAGGGGCCACATGGCCATTCGCTCCGGTCTTACAGGGGCAGTGGTGTGTGTGTTTGTGTGGCACGTACGGCCCACATAACAGTGTAAATCTCAGTGTGAATCATGAAACACGCAGTCTGTGATATGCAAAGCATTGCTGAATCATACACAGGCTAGTTAGTAAATAATTAATGTTATAATCTGGGCTTTGTACTTACATATTCATGAATCTAACACATTAGTCCAGCATGCACGCTTGGTTCACAGTGTTCTGACATCTAATATCTAGTTATTTGCTTTATCTGGCTGCCACCCGTGTCAGTGCTCGAAAAGTGTGTTTGTTACCGCACCAGAAGCAAACATCCGTAAGCTCATCGATGTGGCCCAAAGCACAGGTATTATTGCAGCCAGTGAACTTGGAAATCATCTGAACCTTGAGTTAATCAAAATCTGATCCCCGAGATCTGCTGGACTGTGGCTCGCTGTAGTTTGCCCTCAGAATTTTATTTATTGACAGAGCTGCTGCATGAGGCCATGGCGCTGAACCTTGTGGGCACTTTAGCCGAGAGAGATATTTATCTGAGTGATCCCTTCATGACAGAGGATTGACCGCTAGATGGAGGAAAGATCTGAGACTCTGAGGGCCGTAATTGCTGGTCAAGTAACATACAGCATTTCTTTCTTTCTGCCTTTTCCTGTCATGTACACACACATAGAACCAAAAAAAAAAAAAAAGAATTTATTGCTTAGGTGGTGGGATACCCTTGGGACTTTCTTGCAACTGAATCTGTTAAGGCAGTTATTGTAAACTATGTCAGTGTGAAATGGATCTCTCTGCCATTTTTGCCATCCCACAGTGGAAAATGATTGTGCCACATGGCCAATTGTTGGACTGACCTTCCAACAGCTCTCTCATAACAGCAAAGAAAGATGGAAAGGAAGACATATTTATTTTTTTTGTTTTTTATTTTAGTAACTCACGATTCATATACTTGGAACATAATCACTAAAAATAAAATTTGCTTATACTGTAGTTGATTTTTAATTTTACTTTTACTTTACTTAAATTTTACTTAATTTTATCTTATTTTAATGAGATATATATATATATATATATATGTATGTATATAAAAAAATAGGTGTAGGAATGTTTTTCACTGAAAATGCTACATTTCACAAATAATTACAAGAAAAAAAAAAACAATTAACACATTGAATTAAACATGAAATTTTGACAGAAAAACTGAAATAGTACTTTTCTTCAAAAAAAAAAAAATTTTTTTTACAGTGTACAGTTATGTTTTGCACTATTGTTATGTGACTTTTTTTTTTTTTTTTTTGGCCAAATCAAAATAACTTAATTGGCGCTGGAACTGAAAGAAAGAAAAAAAGAAAGAACGTGAGAGGAAGAGGAAAGTTTATTTTTTAAATAAGCGAGAAATTAAGAGACCATTTATTTAATTTGTTAATTTGTGTTCTTTTTCTTTCTTTCTTTCTTTCTTTCTTAGTCTTTAGTTTGTTTGCTCTGCTCACCCATTAGTTTGTTCATTCTTTCTTTCTCAGTTTTTGTTTTCTTCTTTCTTTCTCTCTCTCTCTCTCTCTCTCTCTCTCTCTCTCTCTTTCTTTCTTTCTTCCTTTCTATATTTTCTGTAATTAGTAAACAAGTGAGAAACAAAGAGAAAGCAGAAAGCAAAAACTGAGAAAGAAAGAATGAACAAACTCATGGGTGAGCGAGCAAACAAACTAAAGAATAAGAAAGAAAGAAAGAAAGAAAGAAAGAAAACTAAAATGAGAAAGTGTGGCTAATTTGTATAGAAATAAGAAAGAAAGAAAGAAAAATATAGAAAGTGAGAAAGAGTATGTCTAATTTGTAAACAAGCAAGAAACAAAGAGAAAGAAAGGAAAAGAAAGAATAAACTAATAGAAGAAAATGAAGAGAACAAATGAAAAAGAATGAAAGAAAGAAAGAAAGACAGTGAGAGAGAAAGAGAAAAGTTTATTTTTTAAACAAGTGAGAAAGAATTAACTAAATTAAGAGACCCTTTCTTTTATTTGTTCATTTGTGTTCTTTTTCTTTCTTTCTTTCTTTCTTTCTTTCTTTCTTTCTTTCTTTCTTTCTTTCTTTCTTATTCTTTAGTTTGTTTGCTCCCTCACCCATTAGTATGTTCATTCTTTCTTTCCCCGTTTTTTTGTTTTCTTTCTCTTTTCTGCTTGCTTCTTTGCTAATAACAGAAAGAAAGAAAGAAAGAAAGAAAGAAAAAGAAAATGAGAGAGTTCTTTTTCAGTTTTTGTATTCTCGTTAATTAATCTCACTTGTTTACTTGTTTTCTTTCTTGACATACTCTTATGTCAAGAGACATAATTAGTAAACAAGTGAGAAAGAAAGAGAAAGAAAGCATAAAGCAAAAACTGAGAAAGAAAGAGTGAACAAACTAATGGGCAAGTGAGCAAAAAAACTAAAGGATAAGAAAGAAAGAAAGAACACAAATGAACACAAATGAACAAATAAAAGAAAGAAAGAGAGCACTAAATTTGAGAAAGTAAAGAATTACAAGAAAGAGCGTGAATGAAAATGAACAAGCGAAAAAAAGAAAGAAGCAAAGAGATAAATACAAAGACACAAAATGTGAGAAAAAGCACTAGGAAAGAAGGAGGTTGTGAGCCTGAGGCTGCCTCCACTGGCTTTAACTCATCCAGCAGAGATAAGGTGTAATTCTCTTTAGTAAGCCTGGTGTGCTTCTCTTCACCTCCGCTGTCCGTCATACTTACGGCTGTGCCCCTCTCCATCTCCACCCCTCACTACACTGACAATCACAGCTCTGCCCTTCATAGCCACTGCGTTCTGCTGCGGAGATACACTTGATGATGTGCTCGTCTGCTGCCTAATTTAACGCACTATCAAATCAACAGAGTTTGACTGATGGGACGGTCAAGACTCGCTGCATGTTGTCATGGTCAACAGTGAAGTGCTGTGCTCGTTCTGATAGCAGAAACTCTAATTCCTTCAATCAGTGCTCACCGTGCCGTCTCAACACAGGAAAGATAACTTTAGCGGAGGACAGCAACACAACAGATCCTCTTACCGGGGCTGGCACTTTATTAAATATTTAACTGGTAAAGTTGCCCTCGAGTAAGGTTAACTGACGTCCTGTCTATGTCACATGGACTATTTTAACGATGTCCTTACTATCTTTCTGGGCCTTGAACATGTCAGTTGTGTTGCTGTCTCTGCAGGCTCAAAAAGCTCTCGAATTTCATCAAACATATCTTAATTTGTGAAGATGAACGTAATTCTTACAGGTTTGAAATGACATTAGGAACAATAATTAATGACAGAATTTTCATTTTTGGGTAAACTATACCTTTAAGGTGCAGCGGCACTGCTTTTTAAGTGGCAGATTTGAATGTGTAGAAACGAAAGAGATTTGAGCAATAGATAACCTGGAGAATAAAAAATGCTGGGTTAAAAATAACCCAACTTGGGTTATTTAGCAACCCAGCACTGGGTAAATATTATTTTGACCCAGCTGGCTGGGTTAAATGTTTTTACCAAATATGCTGGGTTATTTTATTGAAGTCAACTATTGTTTAAAAAATATTATATTGCTGGTTTAAAATGGACTGGAACTTATACAACACACACAGAATTACTAGAGGCAACAGCAATAATCAAAAGATGAACATTTATTATTAAGCAAGAACACTCATGGACAAAATATAAGACAGACTGAATTTATTTGGGTGAATACAACATAGTTTACAATATTACATACATTTAAACTTGTTTAACAAGCATTTTAGACATAAAAAATGTAAAAATGTGTTAATTTAAAAGTTACATAAAAAGTAAAATTTTAATTTTAGTGTATTCAACCGTTCTCTGTAATGGCTTTTTCTCAAAATAGTGCTAATTCCCATGTCGGTGTGTCGCCGAAATCTGCGCCGGTGAAGGGGTGCTGTTCGCCGGGGTAACTGCGAACTTCAGACCGCGGCTTCGCGTTTTACTCTTAGCTGAAAGATGCCGTGACTCACTCGAAAAACTGCCCATAAACAAACAGCACTGACATTAGAAAAAATATTTTAAAATTAAACAATAACGAATAAAATCCATTTATTATATGCAAGGCAAAAGGCATTTCCATCCTGCAAAACAACCACTGCTGACACAGCTGACTGACATCTCGTCCTTACGTTGCGTTGCGTTGCATTGCATTGCGTTGCGTTGCATTGCGTAAAATAATACAATTTACAGCACAGTAAAGGCTTTATAAATTAAATAAAATGTATACAAGCCTTTATTCCACTGAAGAAGTGCAAATCATTGGCACTGAGAACCGCTCTCTCCTGTAGGCGACATAAAAAGCCCACGCTCTGACTGCATGTAACTCAGCAGCTGAGTTGTTTCATCAGAGACCAGCTTAACCCAGCGGTTGGGTAGAATAAAATAACCCAGCATTAAAAATGGCCCAGCAACCTAGTTGCAGAAAAACTACCCAGCACCTGGGTAAAAAATATTAAAAATAACCCAATAAAATGACCCAACTGGCTGAACCCAGTATTTGGGTTAAAAAAATAACCCAGCATTTTTTAGAGTGTAGCTGTTTTCCAGTATTCAGCTATATCCGAATCAAGCATGTGATCCTCTAGAGAGCTGAAACGTGATCCTAGTACGGCTTTTCCATACTGTGTAATTACTGGTGTCACCGTGAGCTCTCTGCCTCAGCAAACAAGCCTAGAAGAACGAGCACAAACATTTAGGCAGTGCAATGCAGGTGCGACCAGCCGTTTCACCACACAGCTGTCTGTCTTTCTGTACAGAGAGAAGCCATGTTCAAAATGAAGCCATCAGAATTCACTGCATGCGTGAGCTCCCTAAAGAAGAGATTTTCACTTAAACAAGACGTCTGCAGGAGAAGCAATGCGAATGTAGCCGTCTCGTGACTGCGGCTTTCTTATAGTGAATAATTGTTTGCACAAATAGCTTTTATTTTAGAGTGGCTGTTTTAAGAATGGCGCAGAGCATTAGAGGAGGGCAGCAGAGGTGTTTTCGACTACTGATGAGCTGGAATGATGCACAAGTGCCCTCCATATCCTCGAAAATTATGCAGAAAGCCTTTCCATTCTGTCTTTGTCTGTCACTTTCGCTTGTTCCCTTCGCTCCTGGCCTCGCCGGCCGTGTGGCAAATTGCTTGTGTTGTGTAATTTACTCGGGGGCCAGAGCTCCCCGTCAGGAATCCCTTTTGGGGGGTCAACTCTGTCCTACTCATCTCTGCTCAGGGCGGCCTCTTGATATTGCCCATAAATCTGTGTATCGCTGATTATTTTGATACTATTGTCCGACAGAGTAATGGAATGTCGGCCCTCTTAAAGTAATCCTCCTATCTGCGTGACCTACCGGAGACCTGCGGTGAATTGGCCTGGCCGCTAAGCCCTGGACTATAGTCGCAAGAAATAAGCTGCTGTCCTGCTTCCATTCTTCTTCTCTTTCTTTTTCACCCAGAGAGAGAGAGAGAGAGAGAGAGAATACAAGTGCTGTACTATAGCATTCAAACTGTACTGCTGTCACCTTGAAAACCAGCCCTCATTTTTCACCGCTGTGTTCCTTTTCAATTTAGGCGGCCAAAAAACACACAACTCCCCCAAGCCCTTCCTCCAATGTGTTTTTCATATTGTTCAGTCAGGGCTCATTAAAATGTTGAGTCATCATTGAACTGTGCCAGGACTTTTATTCGATGGCAGGATGGAGCGTTTAATATGTGTGAACGCTCAGTGTATTAGGCAGATCGTGTTTATAGACAAAATGGCTGAGATTACGCTTTTAGTAAGTTCTCAGTCATTATGTAAAGAGATAGTTCACCCAGAAATGAAAATTGTGATCATCTACTCATCGCCGTGATGTTCCAAAGCCATTATGACTTTTCGTACTCTGTTCAGTATAATGAAAGTGAATGAAAACTGGGGCTGTCAAAGCTCCAAAATGACAAAACGGCAACATAAAAGTATCATAAAAAGTGGTCTGTTGGTTTGTGCATTATATAAAGTATATTAAAGGTGTTATGCAATATGATATTTGAGGAACAGACTGCCGTTTAAGAACGGATCGGTTGAATCAAGAACTGTTTCGGTTTGATTCTTGAACAGATCATTTATATGGTTTATAGGAACTAGACCGAAGATTCACAAATCAAAAGAATATTGAATATGCAGAGAAAAAACTAAGTATTGTGGACACAAATTGAGAACTTGTTCCTACAACTTATCATTCATTCCCTTGTTTCAGTTAAATAGTGGCAATGATTTAAAAAAAAAAAAAAGAAAACGCTGAAATATGTAACTAAAACTACAGAAAAATTAATCACAAATTAATCAGTACGGTGCATGCATAATTATGAGGCACGTTGATATTCTGGTCATATTTTTTCCCAAGCACATTTTACTAATTCCAAACCACATCAATCTTAATAACTCCTGAAGGACCAGCATCACATCCTCTTGTTGCACTCTTTCAAGAATTTATTTGGCAGTAAGTTTTGGGAGTTCATTTTTAGTCCATCTCTGCAGGATAGACTTTTCAGGATAGGAGACTGACTAAAATGAACTCCCAAAACTTACTGGCAGATACATTCGTGAAAGAGTGCTACAAGAGGATGTGATGCTGGTCTTTCAAGAGTCACTCTCAACTGCCTATAAAAAACAGACTTCATGTATTTCACAACACTTTAGCATGTTATTCTTATTAAGTGAGTGTCATTTTTTAGGATTTTTTATTCAAGTCTCTGAGAACCTGACACATTGCCCTTCTTTAGACTCCAGGTAGGTTGCAGTTTTGGAAAATGATGGTGCTGGAGACTAAATGGTTTCTGGTGGTTTCACACATAATTCTTCACCTTAATTCTTTTGCAGTTAACATGTCTTTTCTTCACCACCTGTTTTTTTCTGACCGTGCTGACCCACTGAGCATTTTGCTGTCCAGTGGTCATGTCTTCACTTTGCAAATTCTAGTATTGCATTAGTATTGCATCCTTCGCATGGGCATTTAATAATTTTTGACTTTTCAGTCTGAGTTAAATCTCTTTTTTGGCTCATTTTGTCTGTGAAAGAAAATGTGGCTAATAATTATGCACACCTGTATATTAGTTTTTCACTTCCAGCCGTTATGGACAATTATATATGACTTATAAATGATTAAATCTAAAATTAATAGTAGCTATTAAGATTGATGTGGTTTGGAATTAGTAAAATGTGCTTGGAAAAAAATATGATCAGTATATCAACATGCCTAATTACGACAACGTTTTAGTGCCATGTTAAAGAATAAAAAAAAGTCTAAGATTACGACAGTATGCTTGGAAATTATATTTCATGTCTTTGATTGCATTTGTTATTTGTTATTTGTAGCCAGCCCCCCAATAGCAATAAGCTTTGTGCTTTTGGTACTTTTAATATAAAACAAAGTCTCAACTTTTCAAAATCAGTTTTATAGCCAAATATGTTTTACAATAATGTGTTCTTCAAGGTATTTAATGTGCTGTGACAGATTGCTGTATTCATGTGAATCTATTCATTAAATCATACACTTTTTTTTTGTGAAAATTCCACCACATACTCTGCAAAAATGTTTGTGGCATCCAATCTTTCATTCCTCACATGTGTTTAATTAAAAACAACAATAAAATGTTCTAAAGGTTGAAGTGGACTCCAACTCGTTAACATAAGTTATATTCTTGTCTTTTCTGAGGTATATAACGTTAAGTGACTATTCACAAGCTGTTTTATTCATGGTGTAATACAATAAATGATTGGACATATATAATATTTAACGTCTTCCATTCATTATTTTTAGTGCGCCAGCCACCTAGTAATCACAATAATTTTGTGCTGTGTTGCTTTTATTATAACACAGCTCAGCTTTCAAATTCTGTCAAATTTTACAGTTTTATAAATGTATTTATTTTATTTTATAAAAGTGAAAGAACATCAGAAGGCATGAAAAAAAAATGTATCCATAGCTTAATTTGATGAAACGAATGTCTCATTATTGTAATCGGAAAGATGATTGACTTACATGCCTCTTAAACTGAAACGAATACAGCAATCTGTCACGTCACATTAAATAGCGTGAAAAACACATTATTGAAGGAAAGGAAAGGACGTGACATGTGGCCAAGTATGGTGACCCATACTCAGAATTTGTGCCCTGCATTTAACCCATCCAAGTGCACACACACAGTAGTGAGTAGTGAACAAACACGCACACACACACACACCGTGAACACACACTCGGAGCAGTGGGCAGCCATATTGCTATATTGGGGGATCGGTGCCTTGCTCAAGGGACTCACCTCAGTCGTGGTATTAAGGGTGGAGAGAGTGCTGGTTATTCACTCCCTCCACCTTCAATCCCTGCCAGACCTTGGACTCGAACCCGCAACCTTTTGGTTACAAGCCTGAATATTGTAAGACATATATTGTTTGTATTTCACTATAAAACTGACAGAATTTGAAAGCTGAGACTATATCTCCCGGTGCTCCCAATCCGGGCCATTTGCATGAGTAAAAGGCTAGAATATAGTCTCAAAATGTTATAACTTTAATCTCGTAATTGCTACGAATTCATTTGTGTAATTTTATTCTCAAAATATTTTGACCTTATTCTCGAAACATTTCAAATTCAATCTCAGAACATTTTGACTTTATTCTCGTAATTTTGACTTTATTCTTAAAATATTTCGACTTTATTTTTGAAATATTTCGACTTTATTCTTATAATATTTTGACTTTATTCTCAAAATATTCTGACATTATTCTCATAATATTTTGACTTTATTCTCAAAACATTTCAACTTTATTCTCGAAATATTCTGACTTTATTCTCTTAATACTTCGACTTTATTCTCGTAATTTCTATTTTTTTTTTTTAAATATTCTAACTTTATTCTCAAAATATTTCGACTTTATTCTCGAAATATTCCAACTTTATTCTCGTAATAGTTTGACTTTTTCTGTAAGTAATTTGACTTTAATCTCTTAATTTCGACTTTATTCTCGTAATATTTTGACTTTATTCTTGTAATTTCAACTTTATTCTTAAAATACTTTGACTTTATTCTCGAAATATTCCAACTTTATTCTCGTAATAATTTGACTTTTTCTGTAAGTAATTTGACTTTAATCTCTTAATTTCGACTTTATTCTCGTAATATTTTGACTTTATTCTTGTAATTTCAACTTTATTCTTGAAATATTGCAACTTTATTCTCGTAATAGTTTGACTTTTTTCTGGATGTAATTTGACTTTAATCTCATAATTTCGACGTATACTCGTAATATTTAGACTTTATTCTCGAAATATTCCGACTTTATTCTCATAGTATCTCGACTTTATTCTTGTAGTATTTCGACTTTATTCTTGGAATTTTGACTTCATTCTCGAAATATTTTGACTTTTTATTCTCATAGTATTTTGACTTTTTATTCTCATAGTATTTTGACTTTATTCTTGGAACGACTTTCATCTCGTAATCTTTTTTTTTTTATACATTTTTTAATGTGGCACTAAAACGCTGTCATACCTAATAATTATGCACGCACTGTAAAAATTAATAATAAAATAAAACAAAAAAAAAAAAAAAATAGGGCACCATGTGTCACAATGAAGGATTTTTTTTCTTATTGATTTTTTTCAGCAGTGTTTTACTTGTGTTTTGAATCACGGATTGCATTGCGTTGTATTTTAGGGTTAAAAAAAATTTCCAAAAACTTAACGCATATGTCCTGGCAGAAAATTTTTAGGAAAGGAAAGGACGTGACATGTGGCCAAGTATGGTGACCCATACTCTGAATTTGTGCTCTGCATTTAACCCATCCAAGTGCACACACACAGTAGTGAGTAGTGAACAAACACACACCTGGAGCAGTGGGCAGCCATATTGCTATCGCTGCAGCGCCCGGGGAGTAGTTGGGGGATCGGTGCCTTGCTTAAGGGACTCACCTCAGTCATGGTATTGAGGGTGGAGAGAGCGCTGGTTATTCACTCCCTCCATCTTCAATCCCTGCCGGACCTGGGACTCGAACCCGCAACCTTTTGATTACAAGCCCGACTCCCTAACCATTAGGCCATGGTCCATTAATGTATTTAAAAATTTTAAAAATTTAAATTTAAATTATGTCATTAATGTCTCACCCTCATGTTGTTCCAAACCTGTAAGACCTTCGTTCATCTTTGGAACACAAATTAAGATGTTTTTGCTTTCTGATCCTGCATAGACAGCAACACAACTACCATGTTCAAGACCCAAAAAGGTCTTGAGAAAGAAGGTCTTACTGGTTTGGACAGCTTAAGAGTGAGTAATTAATGACAGAAATTTCATTCTTGGGTAAACTAACCTTTTTGGACAGTATTTGTTGCATATTTTACACTTGAAATATGATTATTAAGGCAAGGTGTCTTTGATTTCATGTACTAATTAGAACAGATTGGCCAAAAGGTATAAATTCATAATGAAGATGCACTACAGAGTAACATCTACTGTAATTTAGACTTTAAGGTATTTGGCAAGGTCAGCATAAATAAAGAGAAGCAATATAAAAAAAAAAAGAATATACCACAATCTCTTTATTCGTTTTTATGCGAATGGAATTCACTTTCTCTGAGGACCTCCTGAAAAACAGTAGTTAATTTGCTCTGTAATTTTCACCCGAGGTTGTGTGAGAAAAACACAAACATGTTTGATTCGGGTAGGATTAAAATCACAAAATATGTCTATGAAACACAAATTTGCCTGAAATCCTCTGGGTAAACTGATCCCATCAGAATAGACTTTACACAACAAGCTGGCTGGCGTCAGATGAAGCATAACCCTAATGCACTGGCCAGGTTCGAGTGTCAGTAAATAGACTCAAATGACGTCTGAAACCGAGCAGGTCATTGTGCTGGCAGTACTGGTGACGCTGTGGCAAAACTGTGGCCGAGAGGCAGTTCATCAGACGGTGTTGCTGCTTTTAATTAAAGAGCAGGTCACTGTAAATCGTGACCAGAGGCTGTGATAAAAACGACTGCGCAGCAGCACCTCATGACGCACATTAGAGCCTTGTTGTCCTTTATTCCTCTGTTTATCTTGCTCTCCCTCTCTTTCTCTACCATCTCTTAATGTCTCAGTCACACAGAAATCCCATGCTACTCAGTCCAGCTCTGCTGTACCACCATTGAACTATAAATAATCAACGCCTCACGCTTAAAGCAAATCCATCCTCCTCAGAAGTTACGGAGGAGTTTGGTTTTCTGGAGAGCTAATTACAGCTCCAGCCTCCGTGATTAAACTCGGCCTCAACTCTGATTGGCAGCCAGGGAATCTGTTGTCGTCTCATGTTGGCTGAATGCTGGATCTTGGATCCACATGGGACTTCAGCAGAACAACTGCCGCCCACACAGAAAACCCAGACTTGACTTGACGAATGGGGTCCACAGTTTGGCAAACAAAAGAGAATATAAGTGCTCCCTTAATGTACTGAACAATGTGCACCACATAAACCTATGAGTGGTTCCTTCCTCTCTTTAATTCCTGGCCATTCAAATGACAAGATAAAAGAAGAGTTGACTCATAATGAACAATCTGTTGTCATTTACTCACACTCATGTTGTCACTGTATGACTTTATTGCTTCTGTGGAATACAAAGTGATTATCATAATTTTGAAGAATGTGCTGGACTTATTTATTCAATGCTGTGTAAGTGAATGGGAGCTAAGGCTTTCAAGCATCAAAAAGAACACTAAAGTACCATAAAACCATCACAAAAGTTGTCCATGTGACCCATCTGCTAGTAGAGTATTCTGAGTGTGTACAATAGATTTATTTTAGGGCTCTATGATTTCAGTGATGGGGAAAACGTGGATGGAATTGCAGAATGAAGTCATAAAAATGGAATTTACTGTATGCTGTTTTCAGCCTCTGTTGCCTCAATATATGAGTGCATGAAAACATCTCTAGAACTGAGAGTCACTTCATGAGCATTTTACCATTTCTTATGAGAAAAACTTTCGTCATATCATACAAACAGAAACTTCACAAGAGCCCATTAAAATAAAACTTTGGTTTAACTTGAAGAAACTGTAACAGGAATGTATTACTTAATGTAATGATAGTACTTTTACTACTAAAAAAATATTTTTTTAAGTAATATTTACCAAAAAAATTATTTACCAAAATTTATTTACCAGAAAAATTAAATAATAATAATAATACAAAGAAGAAGAAGATTTAAAAAAATAAAAAAAAAATAAAATCAATTAATTAGAGATACTTTTGATTATTACAGTTTAATGAGACCATTAAAATGGAATCCAAAAAAATAATGGAAAACACATAATTTGGTAAAAATAAATTGAAAACTGAAATAGAAAAATAAATAAATAAACTAAATGTATTTCATAGGGCCTTAAAAATTAAATTTTTGTTAAACTTTTAATAAATTGCTGTTAGTAAAATTGTGTAAGTTTCATGATTCCAATTAATTAGACATGCTTTTTATTAATATTTCTTAATTGGTCAATTAAAACAGAGTATAAAAAAACAGAAGAAATGGGAAAAAATAAAACAGATTTCATAGGGCCTTAAGTTTTGTGACAAACAGACTGTGACTATTCTTATTCTGTGACTATTTATTTACATTATGTGATGTTCCTTTTGTAAGCTGTGTACATTTTGGGTCTTTTTTTTTTACCCAAGTCTATGGAACGCAAAACTGCTCAGAATGCAGATAGAACCTTATAATTCCAAGGCGGTGATATAAAATACTTATGTATTCTAAATAATAATGTACTCTAAATGTATTCTAAATTCTATATTCTAAGTCCGAATTGCATTTAATACACAGAAGTTCTAGAAGTCTTCTTGATTTCTGCACAAAGAGATGAATCCTTCCCTCAGCACAGTGTCTCTGTTTTTCCAGGGTCACAAGTTGAACAATTACAGTGAAACTAAGGAGAGTTTAATGTAGTTTTTAATGTAACTTTCCCCTCACATATATACATATATAAAATTCCCTTTCTTTATATCAAAGGGGGGGAAAAAAGGTCCATTTCTCACCCAGTGCTATTATATGGACTCAGAAAACTTGAATAGCATGTTTTTCACGTCTTTTTTTGTGTTTGGGTAAAGGAAAGAATGAAATGACATGAGAGTGTTTTAGCATTTTTAGGTATACTGTTTCTTTAAGAAAGTTCGAGCAGTATATTCTCATGGGCATCTTTGTCCATCACTCTACCAGGACCATGTCAATGACCAGAATTTGATTTTTGTCAGGTGCTCCGCTGTTCTGCACTGATATGAACAATTAATCAACCCTCAGGGTACGGCTCCCACATCAGTACTCAGTAGCCACATCATAATTCACTTAAGCGTCTTTTGGCCCTGGTAATAAATGATGCTTGTAGAAATATATAGAGTGAAGTATCCAAGGTCAATACTCCGCAGCAAGGCGCAGCTCTACCAGTGTGGAATTTTGAGTGGGCAGCGGCAGACGCGTTGCTGAGTGTCAGCCGCTTTCAAGCTAGCTATTTGGTTAGCGCTTAGTGCGCACGCAACCCCTCCCCTCCGCACAGGAGTCATTAATTATACCTCCTCAACCGAATTAGACATGGAGCGTTTTATCTTAATAGCTCTCTGCAAGCAAGCCTCCAGGATGGGCATTATACTGTTTTCATCTGGCGAAGGCGTTCTCATTCAATTCAGTTCTTCTCTGTGTCACTTTTGAGGGCAGAGCATCTATGAAGCCTTGTCGCAAGCCTTTCCTCATCCTCCCGGGGCCTGAAGGTGAAGCGGGAGCCCTCCGATATTGTGCGACACTCATGTAATCACTTCTGAAGGGGGGAGACGTTGATTGGAATAGAAGCAGGTTGAGATCTACAAGCACAAAATCTATTTGCACCGTGACCATGGAAATGCACAGCGCGCAAACAATTAAAATGCTAATTTCCTATCCCTGTGGTAAAGTGCTAATGACTTTTCTAGTCATCCAGCACCTAATAAATTGTTCCCAGTGAAGGTTATAGGATGCAGTGTGGAAACCAGTTGAGGACTATTCTTTTCCCCATGTTCAGATCGCTCCATATGTGCTGCATGCATTGTGGGTCAACGGTGCAGATCAATATATGAAGAGTTCAGATGCAAAACCAGCTAAAAGCCATCTCGATCAAAAATGAGATAATGATACTGAGTGAATGCTCCTGACACATATTATACGTCCATCAAATACTTTTTCTTCAAACTCACTAAAATACCAGCCTCAGCCCAAACAGAGGTAAAAACCTATACATTTGAGCCTGATAAAAATGCATTTTTTAAAGAAAGACGTCAGATGGATTTAGCTGGTTTTGCATCTGAACTCTTCATATACACTACAAAGTGTATGAGTGAATTCACTGGCAATAACATGGTCCATTATTTTATTTTATTTTATTTTATTTTATTTTATTTTATTTTATTTTATTTTATTTTATTTTATTTTATTTTATTTTATTTTATTTTATTTTATTTTATTTTATTTTATTTTATTTTATTTTATTTTATTTTATTTGTAGTAAAATAGGGTTACATTAATAAAATAAACAATATTAAAACAATTACTGTACACATTCATTGTATATAAAAGAAAATTATTTAATGGTCACAAAGCAATTATTTATTCAATAGAAATACCTGTTCAGAGAGTATGTGATTTCGGACACAGCTCTAGTCTTCATGAGAGGAGACAGGGTTACATTAAATAAATAAATAAATAAATAATATAATTAAAACTATTTTATTTATTTAACATTATTAAATTATATAAATAAAAATAATAAATAATAATACAATAATAAATGCAATAATGAAATAAAATATTTTTATACATTTATTTGAATTGTCCTTAATAAAATAAAATAAAATAAAATAACTGAAAAATGTATGTAGCTCTGTCTTCTCCCAAACTTCATATTTCCTGTATGTGTTTTTGCAGGTGTTTGGTGGAACGATAAACACTGTCAGGGACCGTCTTATCAGCAGGACCAGCACATTATCATAAATAACCATGTCTGTTTGAGCGAACAGAAAATTGATTGTTTTTACAAACATTTGGTGATATGGCGGTTGTTCATTGGCTGTCAGATACTCCGATATTTGACAGCAGCAGGAACAAGAAACAGTGTGCCGCACCCTGCCTGACAGTAAATAAAACAAAGTTCGATATATCAAACTACAGCTTGGCGAAAGAACTGCACTGCATTCTCAAGTAGATGCACTTTACCATCTTTCCCGACTTCAACATTGACATCGCCTATGGCACTGCTTTAGTATCTTCCTCACGTTTCATCTAGATTATCTGTCAACAGCAGTGAGTTTACTGTCAGTACGGCACTGTTAGTCTCACCTAGCTTCTTAATACATTTTTTCCATTTTCGTAGGACATTCTCAGTCTCCCCATTTTTGATCTGCAGTTAATTTAAACACTTAAAATACTTATAATAAACTGACTTTACTGTATATGCAACCATTTGGGCCTCTCAAATCAAGTTGTCAGAGGCCCCCTTGGTTAGTTTGTGCTGCGTGTATCCACCATAACCCCTTTTCACCATCATGATAAACACAACTGAGGTCGAAGGAAATAAGAAAACAAACTTACTTCTTCTCTATTAAGAGCAGTAATACAATGAGGACGAAATTAAGCATCTTAATTTGGATTCTCTGCTCCATTGCTTCACAAAGCTCCCTTTTAATTATATTTATCTAATGAGGTCATTGAAATGCATAGGCGCAGCCGGCTTGCTTTGCATAGTGGCGGGATGGGGCTGTTTTCATCACAGGCGCTACATTGCCTATGTTGTTTGATTAGATTTTGAGTGGCTCAAACACTGTCATTACTTAGTGTCTGGAGCACAAGTGCCTTTCTTCATCAATTTAGTTTATCCAATTTCTTAGTCTTTTTTTCTCTCTCTGCTTTACAAGACTCTTCCTGTTTAAGTGTCTTCTTGGTTTATGGATGGTTTCGAGATTATTCGCTCTCTTTCACTTTGTTCATTAAAGCAAAGAACTTTCACACAAAAGAGAAAGTATTTCACAAGGTTTCACAGCTAGATTTTAATGCTTCATACCAGGATGATTTATCTTTTGATTTTTAAAACCCTTTGAAATTAGTAATTTTTTTCATGTGCACAGACATTCTAAATAGTTTTCACAAAGTATGGTTATCAACCTACTTTATGCATTGAAGGTGATTTCAATAAATTGCCTTAGATTAAAGCTGATTTTATATGTATAGTTGTTTTTGATTTAGACTATAATTTCAAGATTTCAAGCAATAACAGAATGGTCTGACTTTAGACTTGTGAAATTATGCTACATAAGACACCTGCACAAAACAAAAAACAGCAGGCGGACTTAATGAAAATGCAAATTTGCTTTCTGACAGCAGGTGGCGCTTATGGAACAGCAGCAATATAGAGTATAAAGCAGCTGCACTTTAATATGCATTCTATGGAGGTAAGAGGAAAAGAAAATGGCATTGAAACATTTCTGAAGATAGTCAGTTCCTCATATAAATTCATATAAACTCCCACATATTGTCTTCCTATATTTCCCACATTGCTGATTCAAAACAAGCAGCGTTTATTTATTTATTTATTTTTTTTTTTGAGAGCTCTTGTGTGCCATCTGAACTCACTGTTCTTGTTTTGGGTTGGTGTTTAGTTCATCTCTTCTTCTGCTCTTTCCTGTTGTGACTGTTAGGTTTAGGAATGAGTGGGTCATAGAGTTGTTCATTCAACCAAATGGTTCAAAATACTGATTCATTGTTGCTCTGAGAGACTACTGTGGCTTTGTTTGGAAATTATTTTTGTTCAAAGTCTAGATTATGTTAGTTAGAGAAAGTTAGAGTAAGCTGCAGTTTTTAGGCATTTGGAGTTGACAGATTTCACAGAAACCACTTAATGTAAGATTGTAAGAGGCACTTAATGTAAGAGGCACAGACTTTGATTTTTTTTGGTAGCTTTAGGCTATGATTCCATCAAGTATTTTGTATATCTTTGATATTTTGAGCTGATCTTAGAACACATTTTGTTTTCATTTCATGTAGTCGTTTAGTGATGCCCAGTTTTTCTCCATAACCCTTTTCAAAGTCATCATGATAAAAATCATGATAACATAAGCGGGCCTCAGAGAACAGTAAAAAATAATAAATATAGCTGCAAGCAGCAATTACTGGTGTTCAGGAACTTTTAAGCAATTTAAGCAAATATGAAAAAAAAGAAATTGTTAATCAAGTCTGTAACCACTTAAATCAGTGATTGAAAAAAAGCATCTGATCTCCTTAAAACTTTGCATGCTTGTTTGGAATCACCTATCGCATGTGTTCACCAGGTTTTGTGAAGTTTTGAGTTTTCCTTTAGGCTTTATAGGATTTTTGGTAAATTTGGACAGGCCCCTCTTCTAAATGACCCTGTTATAGCTTCCCAGAGGGTACATTTCAACATTTTTTTTTTTTGATAATTATTGGCCTACACTTTTAGAAAAAAAGGTACAGTTCTGTCACTGGACCGGTACCCTAAGGTACAAAAGTGGAGAGGTACATCTTTGTACCTACCCCTAAACAGTACATATTAGTACTTTAAAGGTACATTTTAGTACTTTGAAAGTACATATTGATACCTTAAAGGTACATATTTGTACCTTTACACTTTGTACCTTAGGGTACCGCCCCATTGACAGAACTATACCTTTTTTTCTGACAGTGTAGAGAGTCCAGAGAACTGTACTGGAGTGGGGTTTTTTTTCCAGATTGAGCAAAAAACCTAGGACTATTGCGCTATTAACTATTGCGACTATTTTTTACATCTTCTCAGTCATTTAATAAATGATTTGATTGACAGCAGTGGTTCTAGAGGCAAAGCTGTCCGGAATGAGGAGTTCTATCGTATGATAGGAATATTGTGTGTGTGTGTGTGTGAAAAACTGTGCGATGTACAATCGTTTATGCCATCAAAAAAGGCGATATCACCCCTCAGGGGCTGATTTCTTTCAAATTTCTCACAGACCTTTGGGGCTGTGAATCGAACAGGCCGAATGAGTTTCTTTCCGAACGGCCTCCATTAACCTTGTCTAACAGGTGCTCACACTTCCTCGGCCAATGGCGGCCATGAGTTTTGAGATACTCAAATGTCCTTGTAGATACTTGTGGCACTTCGGACCAAGACTGTGCGCACAGATTTTCATGTTGATACACTGTCAGAAAAAAAGGTACAGTTCTGTCGCTGGGGCAGTACCCTAAGGTACAAAAGTGAAAAGGTACATCTTTGTAACTTACCTACCCCTAAACAGTACATATTAGTACCTTAAAGGTACATTTTAGTACTTTAAAAGTACATATTTGTACTTTTTCACTTTGTACCTTAGGGTACCGCCCCAGCGACAGAACTGTACCTTTTTTTCTGACAGTGTATGGTACAAAAGTGAAAAGGTACATCCTTGTACCCTACCTACCCCTAAACAGTACATATTAGTACTTTAAAAGTACATATTTGTACCTTTCACTTTTGTACCTTAGGGTACCGCCCCAGTGACAGAACTGTACCTTATTTTCTGAGAGTGTAGGACAAACGGTAGTTTGGCAGTTATTGCCATTTTTATATTTTCCGAACTGGCTAAAAACCTAGGATTAGTTTATAAAAGTAGTTTTTAAAAAAAATCCAAAATACCCAACATTTCGCCAGGCTCATGGAAATCAGTGGTATGCGAATCAGAGGTGTGCGTTTTGTCCGTCATGAGCCAAGGATTCCAACAACTTAAGACACTCGAGCCTGTGAGTTATGAACGATTTTGTACTTTTGATCGCTGTAGCGCCCCTGTCAGGCTGATTAGGGCGAGCCTTTGTCACGTTGTCGGCGGTGTGAGTACTACCACCCCTCCAAGTTTCAAGTCCCTACGACTTACATTTTTGTCTGCATGATCAGTTTTACGTGAAGATCGCTGATCAGTGACCATTCTAACAATAACAATAGGGAACCCCTAAAACCTTAAAAAAGGCAGTTTATTAACAGGCAATAAGGGATCTAAAATGTAAGTTACTTAATAATCGTATGTTGTTTATTTTGCTGTTGTGTAAAAACGATATCTCACTCAGTCGTGTTGTTGGTCTGAATATTTCAGCATGGAATAACAGCACTCTTTTTCATGTCTTACTATTTATATTCAGTCTGAAAGACATCAGACATTCTATGTCTGTGTATGTTTACAATGTAAGTGCGTGCGTGCTTTTGCACTAAATGTATACTATGAAGTTTCAAGGGCAACAAAGTTTTAAAAACAAATCCTCAAACATTTCCAAATTACGGATGAAAAGCAGAGAGAGAGAGAGAGAGAGAGAGAGAGAGCTGAGCCAGAGGCCAAAAGTGAGCAGAATGAAAGCAAGAGAGAGAGATGTGTGCACACTACACATGAGACAGTGCAGAGAAAGTTAGATAAGAGAGAAAAAAGGGACTAGAGCTAGGTTTAGCAATTTCTGAATCCTGTTCCATTAAGAATTAATGGCTCAATGCAGTTTCAACTCTAGGCAGCGTTCTGTTGTTCTTAGCGTTTGTGCTCTGTTTTCATTGGCGTGCTCACTGACGTCAGCCCACCCCTCCAAAACACACTGAATTATTCAACCGCTTATGGCCTATCGCTCCTTCATCAGCACATACGGCAACATATGTGTCCTGCCAGACATGCGTAAGCATCGGCGTGGATAGGCGAAGTGGGAATTGTGCCCGAATATAACATGGCTTTACTCCAGCGTTACTAAAAGGTTTGCACGCCATCTCTATAAACAACTGGCGGTACAAGAGGAATCAGGTCTTTTATTTTCAATAAAGGAAGTACTCTGAAAACATCAAATTCATAAATCATTCTTGTAGGACGGTAAGCCTGGAGTCGACAGAAACTGCAAGTAGTTACTTTTGTCTTCAGCCGAGACAGATAAGCTTGGTGAGCCATTTTTACCCACAGTGCTTGACAAAAGAAATGTGCCATCAAACCAAATGAGACAGATTAATGAAATGAATTTTTCACACAGTAGAACAAGAAGCGTTGGAGAAAGTTGGAGGGGGGAAACTCAAAAAGAAAAGCGCTTTGACTCTAATAAGGTTGTGGATGAATCGGGGGCTGTGCTGCTGATAAAGGAAAGTCTGGCGGTGTCGCAGACGTCCTCAGTCTCCGGTTCATCAGGGGTGGGAGGAACGCGATTACGGCTTCCTCCTAAAGCATGCTGATAGGATTAACGGCATTAACCCAAATTTCCTGTGACACTGGTTAGCACCACTGCAGCTAGTGAGATACCCCTGTCCCCCCCAGATCACTGCTCATCTCACTGCAGTACACAGACCTAATACTCTTAAGAAAGTTTGGTCATGACTGTCATGGCTGAACATCTTTTTCTTAGAGTTTTTTTTTTTTTCGTTAGTTAGAATGGCACTGTTCCGAATATCATCCAGGAATTGCTGGCCTGCTGTTTAATAAAGTATTCAAACATATCAATTTGACCTAACACTTTCAAACTGCGTACACAAATATGTATGGCAGTATTTGATTATTGTATTTAATTTTGTTTTAGATTTTTTTTTGTTTAATTATTTATTTATTTTCAATTACATTTCAGTAAAAGACATACAAGTTTACAATTTACTGGCATCTTAATTTTATTTAAACTTTTTCTCATGTGGTACTATTTGATTAATATTTTTGTTTTATTATTTGTTCATTATTACATTTTAGTTAATTAAATTTTATTTTAATAAAGCATATGGTACAGTTTTAAGATGTACTGGCATCTTTATTTTACTTGATCTTTTGCCTCACTTTTTTATTTTATTTTATTTGCATTTTATTTATTTATTTATTTATTTATTTATATTTATTTTTACTGCACAATATTAAATTGTAACATACAACATAATGCACACTGTCACAATTTACTGGCACAATTTATTTTATTTTATTTTATTTTTATTCCTGTCTTTATAATTGTGTATTAAGTTATTTGTTTTTACTGTACAATGTTAAATTATAACATATAACATACTGAACATCATCACTATTTACTGGCATCGTTTTATTTTGTTTTATTTTATTTTATTTTATTATTTTTATTTATTTCTGTCACTGTTATCTTAAATTTATTCAGTATTGACATGATCAATGTGCAATGTGCTTTCCAGAAATACAATCATTTAACAGCAAACCAAAGATAATAAATATAAATGCATAAACAAACTAAAAATCTAAATACATTTTATTTTTTAAACAACATACTGCAAAAATGTACTTTGTATATTGTGTATATTTTATTTTATCTTTTCATGTCAAATCTTTATTTTTGCATTCTTTGTATTTTTGCATATTCAGACACAGGGCCACAGTTATGTTTTATTAGTTTTATTTGTTTATTTATATATTTTAATTTATTTATTTAATTTACTTAATTTAACATACAACATACACTGTTACAATTTACTGGCATCTTTATTTTATTTATTTTATTTATTTTATTTTATTTATTTATTATTTATTTATTTATTTATTTATTATTTATTTATTTATTTATTTATTTATTTATTTATTTATTTTATTTTATTTTATTTTATTTATTTATTTATTTATTTATTTATTTTTCCTGTCACAGCCTATATTTTTTATTAAGTTATTTATTTATTTATTTAATTTAAGCTTTAAACCATTTTCAAATGTTATTTTTAAACAACGTACTGTAGAAATTTATTTGAATATTGTATTTGATCTTTTTCATGTCACATTTTTATTTTCATGTGTTTTTGCATATTCAGACACAGGGACTGTGTTATGTGGCACTTTTTGATGAATGTGTTTGCCTGGCCTCTGTGGATCTGATATGATTTGCTCTCAAGCATTGCTTTATCCCCACACCTTGCCCTCTGGGACTGAGAGAGAGACAGAGCCAAAGATACAAAGCAGAGATGGATCTTCAGCAAATACAGGCTCAGTGATCACAGTCTAGCCACAGAAGACAGACGCAGACAAACATGGCATCCAAAGGAAAAACGAATCTGTGCTTACTGTGACACTGCTGAGGTTGAGAAAGAGCCACACCACCTCTTTTACTTTTATAAATTTGTGAAATACTTTTCACTTTTTACATTTTGACATTTCACAACTGAAAAAAAACATATATATTATTTAAATTAGTTGTATTTTTATTACATTTTTTAAACATTTTTATTACTATTACAAGCAGCAATTTTCCCCCATCACTGTTGTTATTGTGTGCATTAACGTATTGGCAATATTGTAAGTAAAACAATAATGTCAGTAAGCTATTGAGCAAGAATGTGACACTCCTCTTTTCAATTAATTTCCAGATGGGCAAATGGGAGAACCAGAGTTTGACTTTGAAATATCCAGTCTGGCCACGCTTCAACTCTTTTGGTGATGCGGAGACAGACGACAATCACCTGACCATTGTAACTCTGGAGGAGAAGCCTTTTGTCATTGTGGAGAACGTGGAGCGCCTCACTGGCACCTGCATGAGAAACTCTGTGCCCTGCCGCAAACACATCAAAGAGTAAGGCTTGTTCTTCTTAATCTCCCCTCATACGCTCACCTTTTCTATCACTTAAATATTTCCTGAAAGAATCACTCTCAAACGGATGGATGTTTAACATTCTGACCCTAGAGAGATGTGTAGTGATGTAAGTTCAAGTTCAAGTTTATTTGTATAGCGCTTTTCACAATACAAATTGTTGTGAAGCAGCTTTACAGAAAATTAAAGTTTCTACAATATATTGTAGGAGCACTCTTAAGGAAGAACACTCTTAAGGAGTGTTTGATATAGATATATGTTGAGGATTGTTGATTGCATGACTACATACATCAATCGATACTGTAGTGTGTTACTGTCCACTTGTGGTTGGAAGACACTAAATTGGATCTTAACAGGTGTTACCTGAGTTTTAGGTGCTTACCGTCCAAGGGAGACCCAAAAAAATACCTTTCTAAAATAAAAAAAGCCTTTTCTAAAGTTAAAACAGTAATATTGTGAAATATTTTTAAAAAATTAGTTCACTCCTGAATTAAAATTTCCTGATTATTTACTCACCCCCATGTCATCCAAGATGTTCATGTTTTTTTTTTTCTTCATTCGAAAAGAAATTAAGGTTTTTGAGGAAAACATTCCAGGATTTTTCTCCATATAGTGGACTTCAACGGGGATCAATGGGTTGAAGGTCCAAATTGGATTTTCAAGGCAGCTTCAAAGGGCTCTACACAATCCTAGCCGAGCAATAAGGGTCTTACCTAGTGAAACGACTGGTCATTTTGTAAAAAAATAAAATATATATACTTTTTTTCTAACTACAAATGCTTGTCTTGCACTAGCTCTATAATGCAAGTCTTCACACATTACGTAATCAAGTTGGAAAGGTTACACATGGTTAGTTTTTCATCTATGTACCTCGATTCAAAACAGTAGGGTTGGGTGAAAAACCCCACCTTTCATTTCTCCTCAAACTTCAAAATCATCTGACATCATTGTTCTAGCGTTTTTGTAAAGGGTCTTTGACTTTCTTTGCAAATTCGCTTTGTAAACACTGGGTCGGTACTTCCGCCTTACGTCACACGTGACGTGAAGTCAAGCTAGTGCAAGATGAGCATTTGCGTTTTTTTTTTTTTTTTTTTAAGAAAACAACAGATTATTTCGCTAGATAAGACCCTTATTTCTCAGATGGGGTCATGTAGAGCCCTTTGAAGCTGCGCTGAAAGTGCAGTTCGGACCTTCAACCTGTTGATCCCCACTGAAGTCCACTATATGGAGAAAAATCCTGGAATGTTTTCCTCAAAAACCTTAATTTCATCTCAACTCAAGAAAGAAGACATGAACATCATGATGACACAGGGGTGAGTAAATTATCAGAAAATTTGAATTCTGGAGTGAACTAATTCTTTAATTTGTTCTTGTGAGGCTGAATTTTCAGCATCATTACTCCAGTCTTCAGTGTCACATGTTCCTTTAAAAATCATTCTTATATGCTAATTCAGTGCTAAAGAAACAGTTCTTATTAATGCTGAAAGCAGTTTTATGTCTTTACTACCACTTTTGATCAAATTAAAGCTACAAAATAATTTTTTAATAAGTTGACTCCAAACTTTTGAAAAAATTGTGTACATGTTTGAGTTTGCATAAACAGTTATTAAAAAAGTCACAGTCATAAAAGTTGTTGTGATCTGTGAGCCATGATTAACAGTGTGTGAAAACTGCCCATGTAAAGAAACGCACAGGCTTTTATTGGATTTTTTTACACTGCTAAATAGGGCGAAGAATATATGATCTCACAGGATCACTGTAGCCTGCTCTGTATGCATGAAGATTAGTCTCATCAAAGAACCGAGCACACACACAAACACACGAGAGGATACATGGATGCCACACATGTCCACTTGCAAACAGGCCATTGCTCTCTGTTGTGTTCCTCCAACGGCACAATTCCCACTCAAGCATCCATTGTGCCCGTTTGGAGGAAGAGGAGGAGGCAGGAATTACTGAGGCATGCAAAGACACTGGCAGGATATATGGTCCGGTCCTCCCTGAGATAGACCTGCCTTTCTCTTTGTCTCTCCCTCAGCCTCACTTTATTGGTTCCTCATCTGCTTGCTTTTAACAACAAAATTACTCTGTTAACTTAACTACTAAGCTATAATCACAGTAAACAGAACTAGAAATTGCTTTAGTTCACCAGAAACACCAATAGGAACTTCTGCCCTAATTCAGCAAAATGCAAACACGATCAGAGAGTTGTTATTATCTTCTGTGTGATTTTAAAAATCTGATTAAATTCCTTGTGGTTCAATAAACAACCTTCAAATTTACATTCCTAAAAGCTTTAGTTTGCGTATAGAGCACAGAAAATGTTTATGGTAAAAGCAATAGAAGATTTCTTACATAATTGAAAGCTCATCCCCTGCATACGTACATCACGGAGATGTCTATTTGACGTCTGCATTTACATCTGCAAGACATATTTTATAAGGTGTTTGCTCATCTGCAATACTTCTGTTGGATGTTTCCTATCAGATGTTAAATAGACGTCTATTAGATGTCTTTATGATGTTTATGATTTAGAAAGTATGTAAAACTGACATCTTACAGACGTCTGTCAGATGTTTGTACACAGCAGATGCTTTCCAGATCAAGTGATCTTTAACAGACATCTTGCAGATGTACGTGTGCTATCTGGGTCTGTCTCTGATATATACGATATTCATTAGCTGAAGTATTAGGTGAATTTCCATTAGAGATTTGTGCAAATCTTTTGCGATGTTTTATACATGGCGATAAAGAACTATTGCGAAATAACGGCGTTTCCATTAACCGATGTTATGCGACTAAAACGTCATTTTTTCCTTTCGCAATAAATCATGACAGAGCCGTAATCCAGTGTAAATTAGGGGTTATTCAAGCATTAATGGCAAGGAAAGCCCCTTACACTTGTGAGCAACCACGTATGAGTTGTTTCTTGGAGGTTATAGTACATTAAAGAATGATCATGTGACTTTTATGTACGCCAAGTGAGCTGTAAATTTGAAAAAAAAAAAAAAAAAAAGAAGTTTCCATTGGAGTTTTGCTAAACATTCCTTTTTCAAATTGCCTGAAAAACCACCTCATGCGAGCGTTTGACTTTTTTTGTGATATATGGGCGTTTTCGCGAAATTGCCATGTTTCCATTGGGTATTTTCAATTTGGAATTTCAATTTGCGCAATTTGAAGAGTAATGGAAATGCAGCTATTGTTAAGCCATAGTTCATTTAGTACTCTAAGATTCAAATATTTAGGGCCAGTTTTTTTTTTCTTGAAAAAACAAAAAATCCAAGGAGGATGTGTAAAATTTATCAAAAGTGGCAATAAAGACTTTTATTTTATTATTTCATATAAATGCTGTTCTTCTGAACGTTCTGTTCATCAAAAAATTATGAAATATAATGTGTCACAATTTCCACAAAAATATTAAATTATTAATGACACTGAGGATTGAAGTAATGATGTCGAAAAATTTAGCTTTGCCATCACAGGAATAAATTCCATCTTTTTTGAAGAAATTGCATTAAAAAATTTTTTAAATTGTAATAATATTCCACAATGTAATTATTATTATTTTTTTTAAATAAATGCAGCCTTGGTGAGCATAAGAGACTTCTTTCATAAACTTTTTTTTTTCTTTTACTGACTCCAAACGTGCCATTTTTTACTCACCCTCATGCCTTCTCAAAACCTCTATGACTTTCACAAACGTTTTTAAGAATGCCTTAACCGCTCTTTAAGTGCGAAAAAAATTAAGCCCCGGAGGCTTCAAAATGGCAAATAAACTAAAAAGTGGTTCATCTGATGTATCAGGTAATCTTAGTCTAATAAAATTCACAAGAGAAGTAGCAATGTCCAGTCTCAGTGGACCTCAGAAGACTTGTTTGGAATGTTTTTTTTTTTTTTCAAATGATGCTTTTATGTTTTCATCAACCTGATCTCATGATTAAAACCTGTTCCTGTGGAAACTTTTTAGCAAGATGTGAAACACGTACCACCACGTACGTTTCGTGACATATTCAATGTGAAATGTCCACCGAGTGACGCTAAAAGAGTGTTTGTTTTTTTCCCCCAGAACAGATGAATGTACACTTGGTATGTTTTCTGTGACATTTGTTTTGTACATGTCACCACAGTTCTGACTTGTGTATCTGTTGAGTGGCGCTATAACTCAAATGCTCCGTGACGTTTTTAAAATAACGTGCCATCTGCACTACACCTAAACCTATCCAATAGCATGAACAAAATGAAAATGTGACGCAAAAGTGCAATCATGTTTTTTTGCTTGTTTTTCAATCTCTCATCTTTCAGCTCTTTCATTGTGAGGCATGTTTTTCATGGGATTTGTACCCAAGGATTCCACATCCTAAGTCCAATTCTGTGCCGGCTGAGGTACTGAGCAAGCTTGTTATGTCTGGAAATCATGGAATCATAACTATACAAAAATGATTACAAGTGCTCGTGGTTTTACTGCCTCTAGTGTTTATTTGTGTTGGAAACTGCAGTGATATGTACTTATTGGTTCGTATTTCGTGCCTTGTGTCTTACGTTTTCGCAGTGAGATCAGGTAGGTTTTTAGTTCTGTATCCTTTTTGGACCTTGAAAGCTCTTAGTCCTCATTCATTGTAATTGAATGGAAAAGTGTCTCCTCAAAATAAGTAGAACTTCAAAATTTCTCTTTTTTGTTTCATGAAAGACGAAAGTCAGCAAGTTTGGAATGAAACAGAGATAAGTGCAAGATGACAGATGGCTGAACGAATACTTTTACTCCAAAAAAGTGAACTATATTTATGTGAAGTTTCACCTTTTTTGGCTCAGCCTGACAGACAGACAGTCTAACACTCTGACTGATCTTTGTCAGAGATAAATATGATGATGTGGGAACGGCAGCTCATCTGGTATCCTCAGCTGTCGTTTTACCCTCTACTTCAGCTGCTGCGGAGGTCTGTAGATGCAGAAACTGATGCAGTGCCAGCCTGACAAGCCACAGACACAGAGGAGACATGCTTCAGTGACCAGGACGCACACGCACACACATACACAAACAGATGCAAACAATTCAAGATCACTCTGAGCCACTGAGATATTTGTGCTCTAAAAGCAAATGTCAGAATTCAGATATCTGTAGCCTGTTGCCAACTCTATCAGCTCAGACTATCACCTCCAACTTTTACCTCTTGGATTTAACTTTGAGATTTTCACACTTTGTGTTGTCTTGGCAAGTATATATATAAAGAGTTCAGATGCAAAACCCTCTAAATCCATCTGACATTTTTCTTTAAAATAGGCATTTTTATCAGGCTCCTGTGAAAAGGTTTCTATGTGAGTACCAGCACTTCTAATTGAGCTGAGGCTGGAATTTAGCGAGTTTGCAGTAAAAGTTTTTGATGGACGTATAATATGTGTCAGGAGCATTCACTCAGTATCGTTATCTCATTTTTGACCGAGGTGGCTTTTAGCTGGTTTTGCATCTGAACTCTTCATATGTATATATAAAAAATCTCTAAAAGAGGAAGCAAACATGGCGGACAGTGCATGTGCATAAGAATATAATTGGTGTAGTAAAGGCAGTGAGGAAGTGGTCTGGTGACATAAGGGAGCCCCTCTTATTGCCGCTGGGTATCGAAATGTGAGGAAGACTCTGCAATAATATAGATTCTGCCTTGTGAGAGTTTGAATAAAGCCTCTGCAGGAGCCGGGGGAATTCACCGTGTGCGTCATAGCCAGCGCAGAGGGGAAGAGATTGATTTTAAACTGGATTTTGCCTAGGCAGTCGAATGTGCGTCTCTCTCATTGTGGAGACAGGAAAGTTTGTTCATTTCTGCAGTCAGAAGGCATGCAGCCACTTCTCGCTGCCAAAAACACTCCTCTGCTTTCAAGCGATCAGTGCTAGGCTGGATTTACAATAAGCTTTTTTTTTTTTCTAACACGATAACAGGAAACAAATTTCATAGCTCAGCTTTTCAGCCTTTTGTAGACTGCACTGTATCTGCATTGTAGACTCATTTATTTTGTGCAGGTTATGGAACAGCTAGGACAATCAAGCAAATGATCAGTGATGGGAAGGTTGTTTTGGAAATGTAACAGGTTACAGAATACAAGTTGCCCTGTTTAAATCAATGTTCTCAACTGTTACTATTTTCAGACATTTAAAGCAGGCAGGGTTAACTTTACAGTAGTACTCAACACTGATTACTGTCAGACTTTCAAAATCCTTCTTCCCTTACCAAAAAGAACTATACTTCAACTTTATTTAATTAAGTATACTTAAAGGAGAAGTCACTTCCAAAACAAAGATTCACATATAATGTACTCACCCCCTTGTCATCCAAGATGTTCATGTCTTTCTTTCTTCAGTTGTAAAGAAATTATGTTTTTTGAGGAAAACATTTCAGCATTTTTCTCCATATAATGGACTGCTATGGTGCCCCGATTTTGAACTTCCAAAATGCAGTTTAAATGCGGCTTCAAACGATCCCAAATGCGGTTGTAAACGATCCCAGCCAAGGAAGAAGGGTCTTATCTAGCAAAACGATAGGTTGTTTTCATAAAAATAATACAATTTAAATACTTTTTACTCTTAAACACTCATCTTGCTTTTCTCTCCCTCAGCTCTGTGTATTCTGACTCAAGACAGTTCGGGTATGTCGAAAAACCCCAATTGTATTTTCTCCCTCAACTTCAAAAATCATTTTAAAATCATTTTAAAATCATCCTACATCGCTGCAGAAGTACCGACCCAGTCTTTGCAAAGTGAACATGCAAAGAAGATCAAACACCCTTAACAAAAAATGTAAAACAGCGATATAGGGCGATTTTGAAGTTGAGGGAGAACATGAGATGGGAGTTTTTCGGCATACCCTAACTGTCATGAACCGGAACAAAAACAGTCCAGGCAAAGTAAGACAAGATGAGCATTTTGCATTAAAAAGTATTTAAATTGTATTATTTTTATTAAAATAACCGATCGCTACGTAAGACCCTTCTTTCTCAGCTGGGATTGTTTACAACCGCATTTGGGATCATTTGAAGCTGCATTTAAACTGCATTTTGGAAGTTCAAACTCTGGGCACCATATCAGTCCATTATATGGAGAACAATGTTGCTGAAATGTTTTCCTCAAAAAACAAATTTCTTTACGACTAAAGAAAGAAAGACATGAACATCGTGGATGACAAGGGGGTGAGTAAATTATTTGTAAATTTTTGTTCTGGAAGTGGAGTTCTCCTTTAAGTAACGTTCAAGTATATAGTATATAAGTATAATAAGTATACTTTATGTAGTATGTATACAAATATCAGTGTACTAGTAGTATACTTGTAAATGTACTATTTGAATACTCCTTGGGACTAAATTGGCCCAATTTCTAGTATATAAAAGTATAGATTTAAGTATACTTTAAGTATAACAGTAGTAAACTTTGAGTACACAACTAGTTTTTATCTGGGTTTTGGTTTGTACTGCAACTATTCTAAAAGTAATTTGTTTATATTTTGTTATATGCATATCTGAACATACAAAATATCAAAAGAAAGAGCAGGGTATCTGCTTGTAAACAAACACATTTTATTCTAGCTTCATCCATTCTTTTTTATAAACACTTGAACACGGGTAAGTTTCATAAATAATAATAAAAAAGAAATGAATATAGAAAAGAAAAATACAAAATTTTGAACAAAACGATGGAAAAAACCCCCACTATGAATTGGATTCACAATGATAATCAAAATGTAGATGGAGTCGATCAACACCCCAAAGCTTGACAGTCATTATTACCTCTTCCTTGATCGACATTTTATTCCATGAGGTTACAGTTTTAATGCTGTTTGATGACTGATGATCATGTTAAAAACGTGTGGAAGCATCTGTTGTTTTGGTTTCTTCTTCGCTTATGTTTTAGAAATTCTGTACAGAAAATGTGTAATAGCGCCCCCTACCATATAACAATGAAAATATGGATTCTCGGAGAACAATATTGCTCAAATATATTTAGACTTTATCTAAGTATGTCAAGTATACTTAAATGTCATTTCTGAGCACATTTCTGAGAAGTAAATAAAAAGTAGACTAAAAGTATACCTTACTATATTTAGTTTAAAAGAAGTATACTAATAGCACACTTGAATGAACTTCTGTTTCATAAGGGATCACATAAATTAAGATTATAATAACTGAAATTTAAAGCACAGCCATCACAAAATCTGACTTTAGCACCTCTATTAATCTGAGATCATTCTGAGGTTAAATACAGATTTAAAATCATAACAAGAAATAGTTTAATAGCTGTGATACTGACTGAAATCAAGTCTTTGCACAGCTCTGACAGCAAACACCAGCATTTAACAATGCCTTGGAAAAACAGTGGATCTTAAAAAAATAAAGCATATACGTAAACCCAAATAGAAAATAAAACACTTATCGAATAAACGTGTGTCCTAAACTCCTGAAACATTGTTGTCTCATATTTTAGAGCAGTCAGTGCAATTTGGGTAAGAAATCAATTAAATCTGTATGTGTGTGAAAATATTCAGATGTTTTTTTTGTTGTTGAGTTGGCCAAATCAAGAGATTTGTGCATCATTTTCATTCACAGAAATCTTTACATTGAGTCAGGAACGTGTAAAACTTTTGGTTTTGTCCAAGACAGTTTACAGAACATTATTACAGGGACAGTCCCCCTGGAGTAGCCTGGGGTTAAGTGCTTTGCTCAGGGGCAAACCGGCAGTGGTTAATGGACTGTCCCTTGTTGGTTTTAAACCTACAACCTTTTGGTTAACAACTCACACCCTTAACTACAAGTCTGCACAACACGCACTCTGGAGGAGGCTTGTTCTGGACATAATTATGAGAGACTGGGGTGAATACAGAACACTCTCCAATTAGCTGACAGTTGTACAAAGTAGCTAAGCTTGTAGAGAAAAGTGTACTTTCGCCAAGAAAAAAATGACAGGGTTGCAGACAGGACAGAGCTGCATTAGTAATCACGCCACCATCTGTGAGTGGAGCATCTCCACTGCAGAGTTCAGACAGACAACACTTAAACTAGCAAAGCCACCTGGGAGCCTCATTTAACTTTTAGATTGAAGCTAATTAAGACTCGGCTCTCTACGTTCTTTAAACAGATCAACACTAAGAAAAAACACTTATGAGTGTACTTTGTCTCTGCAGATTGCTCCCATGCGCACCAATTCCTTCTTCTCACTGCAAACTATTTTTGCTACTGCCTTGTATTTGATGTAGTCCTGATGTAATCCCTAATGTAGTCTGCATGCAATGACTATAAATATTTGTTTCAGGTACTTCAAAATAATGCAAATCCCTATTTATCTCTTTCTTGTTTAAAAATGTAATTAAATGTAACAATGAAGAATAAATTAATAAATTAATCTCTACATTGCATTTGTTTTGACCTTTAAATTTTTACAGGAAGAAAATACAAATGTTTAATAATATAAATATATATATATATTAAGAATTATTGTCAGACCTGTGTGTGCCATTTGGACTGTTTGTATGTGTTTTCCTGTTCCTGTTCTTGTTAGTTACGTCATTGTCTAATCCTTCGCACCTGTCTTGTTTTGATTGGTTTGTCTGTGTATATAAGGTTGGTTGTCCCCTTGGTGTCTTGTCGGTGATTGTATTGTTACTCTGTTTTATTCGTCGTGGTTGCTGTTCCCTGCTGTGTTCCTTGGTTTATGTTCCTTGCGGATTGTTTAAATAAACTTTCATTTATTGGATCTCCGCTCTCCTCCTGCTTCATTTCCCGCACACGACGACATCGTGACAATTATATAATAGACGAAAATAAAATGTCAAATAAAATGTATTTAAAAATGTAGTTAAAAGTAACAAAAATATTGATACATCATTTTTAAATGCAAGATCTACATTGCATTTGTTTGTCCTTTTGCAAAATACTTTTATTTATTCATTTGACATACACTGTAAAAACAAACAAACAAAAAAACACAATTTGAGTCAACTTAAAGAATTTTAAGTTCATCCAACTCAAATAAGTTTAGTTAACTTGAAACGTTAAGTTGTACTTAAGTGACAACTTAGATATTTGAGTTGACGAAACAAAACATTTGGTTTGTTAAACTTAAAAGCTGGGCTTGTTACCCAGCTGCCTTAAAATTTTAAGTTGAATGAACTCAAATATCTAAGTTGTCACTAGGCAAGTGACACAGCTTGCTACAGCTACTGTACAACTTAACATTTCATGTTGACTAAACTTTTTTGAGTTGACTGAACTTAAAAATTTAGGGCAGGCAGGTAACAAATTATTTTAAGTTGACTCAAATTTTGAAACAACAAAGTTTTTTTACAGTGTAAGTGAAGTTGGCCTAAGTAAAGTTATTTATTTATTTATTTTGGAATTATTATTATTTTTTTAATTATTTAAATGTGTTCCTTAAGAATTAAAAAAATGAAAAGTTGAATAAATCAAATATTGGCAAATAACAGACATTTAAAACTTCTAAATCATCTAAAAATCATCTAAATCTTGTTTGAAAATGTAGTTAAATGTAACAATAAATAATACCATAAATGTACAATTTTATTCTTAAGATAATACAATTGATAATTAATTAAATTAAAACTAAATAAATTGGTAAATTGGATGATAACCCTTTCTTTCTTGCTTTCTTTCTTTCTTTCTATAAACCAGGAATAAACATGCCAGGTATAAACATTAATCTATCTGGCTAACCATTTGTGATTGGATTACCCAGATTTTAATTCCAGGTAGAAATAAAAGTTGAATGAGAGTATGAACTTGATGTACTGTAAGCTGGAGTAATGCAGGTTCAACTCCAGTCAACTCCTCCTGAGTCTAAAAACAGGACATTCTCCCCCAGTCCAAATGAAATAATCATCTTGATTGTGCTGTAAATAGAATTGTCTTCCTCCTCGCTCGGGAAAGCAGGAACCCCTCTTCAATTAAGTCGGCACAGATTGGCGGTGGTCTTTACGAGGCATCAGAAATCTCCAGCCGACTGCAATTTTCACCAGAGGTTTGCCACTCCCTTGATGGCTCCCTGAGAGGCTCTCAAGGGAAAGCCCTACTATTCATTGTAATTAAGAAATTTCTCCACAGCCGGCAGCGCGAGGCTTTATCGTTCATGCTTCAGCACACTATACCTACTGTACTGTAATCCCAGCTAGCGAATGGTCTGTGCAAGCAGGCTGCTGTCCAAAATATGCTTTAGACATACTGCAGCTAAATACAATTTTGACTCCTCTTCTGAGTACTTTATCCCGCTCTCTTCACACAGAGATTGTTTTTTGTGCACACACGGTATGAAGTTCATGCAGTATATAGTAACTGCACTAAAGGAGGTCTACAAAGATAACAGTGATCATTTTGTTCATGATTTCATGTTTGTGGTGAGATTAAAATATAAAAATATATTATATGAAATATAACTAACCTAATTGTTTTCATACACAGTTACGATTACAGCTCCATATGTTTAATTTTCCTGTGTTGACCCACACCAGATTACTACCCCCTAGTATTGGTATGTTTAGGGTTAGGTGTGGGGTTAGGATTAGGCAATCATGTACCTGTTTCAGCGAGAAGGGGGGTAATAATTTGGCAGGGGGTTGAAAATAGACATAACACCAGATGTAACAAGCTTGCTCAGTAGCTCAGCCGGCACGGAAATGGACTTAGGATGTGAAATCCTTGGGTATGAATCTTGTGAAAAACATGACTCATGATGAAAGAGCTGAAAGATGAGAGATCGAAAAACAAAACTAAAACGGCATGCTTACGATTGCGTTTTTACGTCACATTTGCTTTTGTTCATACTATTGGGTAGGTTTAGGTGTAGTCCAGATGGTACGTTATTTTAAAACGTCACAGAGGATTAGAGTTATAGCGCCACTCAACAGACATTTCAAGACAGAACTGTGGTGTCGGGGCGGATAGCCTTGTGGTTAGAATGCCGACATATAGCGCAACTGTGCTCACGCTTGCGAAAAAGCTCCCACAGGTACATTTTCGTCATGAGATCAGGTTGGATTTATCAATATGAAGTAACACTCTTGGCATAGTGTGTGAAATACTGTATGCAGTCATGAAATCAAAGACTCCAAAATCTGATCACAAGTCCTTAGATTTATTCCTCAAATATTTAGGTTGCAACACTAAATTTAAATCTGTCAAATTCATACATTATGATCCGGAGAGAGCACATTGTTTAAAAACAAAAGGCCATTTTGTAAATTACTGTTTACTGATAAGTGTTTGTGGTCATTAACATTTCTTTCATCAAATGGGTTAAACAGTTTTCATCCATATTACCATTCAACTGTTGAGGTCGGCATTATTTTAAGAGCGTTTGAAAGAAGTCTCCTATGCTTGCCAAGGCTGCATTTTATTTGATTAAAAATGCAGTAAAAATAGTAATATTATGAAATTTTATTACAATTCAAAGCAACTTTTTTCTATTTGAATATAGTTTCAAATGTAATTTATTTCTGTGATGGCAGCTGAATATTCAGCAGACCTTACTCCAGTCTTCAGTGTCACATGATCCTTCAGAAATAATTCTGATACGCTGATTTGGTGCTCAAGAAACATTATTGTCAATGTTGAAAACAGTTGTACTGCTTAATATTTTTTCAGAATTCTTTGATTAATATAGAACAGCATTTAGTTGAAATATAAATTTTTAATAACAATTTTAAGTCCTTACTTTCACTTTTAATCAATTTAATGCATCCTTGCTGAATAAAAGTATTTCTTTATTTTTTTTCTTTCTTTCTTTCTTTCATTTAATTTAATGCATTCATTCCCATATTTGCAATATCCATTCATTTCCATATTTAAAGGGGACATCGGATGCAAGTCGGTATGATTCTACAGGGTCTTCATGAAATGTCTGCAAAATACTTTGGTTAAAATTCCTTAATGGTCCTGTAAAACAAGACCTTGTTTACCTTGTTAAAAACAGCTCTGTTCACAGCGAACCGTTTCAGTGCATGTCTCTTTAAATGATAATGAGCTACTGCTCACTCCGCCCCTCTCTTCCATTTTTTTTTTGTGTTTTCGGTGTTGAGTTACCATCACCAAGACTCTTATGTTCACTTTTACATCTAACTACAAAACACCTGCATTCCTTACGAAAACATTGTTGATGCTACAGCTACAGCTTACAACTGGCTGAGGGCGGAAATATGCTAATACAGGACAGTTCGTCAGCGGTTGTAGGCGGGGCTTGAGCAGTATGACATCATATTGCTCAGAAAATCAAAATGGCTTGATAATTTGATAATTTAGGGGATTAAAAATAGGAGTAAATGGATTTTGATCATAGTAGGGAGGTTGTGTCCACACACTGCTAAGACACATTTATATGCAAACACCATGTAAAAGTGAATTTTGCATCCGATGTCCCTTTTAAAGCACAAAACAATCCAGAAAATGCATCAGTCAGCTAAGCGTTAAAATGGTCCTGACATCATGATTCGGATATAATGCTTTAAGGTGAACTGTGATTAATGTGCTCTATCCATCAGCAACACCACAGAGGGAGGAGGAACGTACATTAAAAAGTGCTGCAAAGGCTTCTGCATCGACATCCTCAAGAAAATCGCTCGCAACGTGAAGTTCACCTACGACCTTTATCTGGTGACCAATGGGAAGCACGGGAAGAAGATCAACAATGTGTGGAACGGCATGGTGGGAGAGGTGAGAAGATTTCAATAGCCAAATCTGCCGATGCGTTTTGTTATCGAACGCTGCTTTTCCATTTACAGAGCTAAACAAAGGTTAGATTGAATAAAGTTTTGTTCACAGAAGCGCGGTGCGCTTCTCTCTCCATCTCCCCACTGGAAGTAATTTTGTAACACTCAAAGCCTGATAGCAATCAAATGTGAAATTGGGAAAAGGAACTAGATATTTGTTCAATTTGGATCCAGAGAGAGTGAAATGCTGGAACTCAAGTTTCATTTGGCTGCAAAAATGAATTGAAGTATCCCAAGTGTTCTGTATATAAACTTTGCAGCTTTTGACTAAAGCTTCGTGTCGTCTCGTCTCCTTCCACAGGTGGTGTACAAAAAAGCAGTCATGGCCGTGGGCTCCCTGACAATCAATGAGGAGCGCTCAGAGGTCATCGATTTCTCCGTCCCCTTCGTGGAAACAGGGATTAGTGTGATGGTATCCCGTAGCAACGGAACCGTCTCTCCATCAGCGTTTTTAGGTAACTATCTGCAGGGCACAGCGGCCGTTTTCTTGACGATCGTGAGGGGCAAGTCTTATTTCCACCTGTCAAAATATTGAAGCCTTCCCACCAATCGAACTGGCCGATAGAGTCGCCCACAAATCCGCTGAAGTGGGCCGCTGTTAGATTCATAGCACCCTGAGTGCTCCTTTATGCTTGATGGCACTAGATCAGCAAGCCATTATTTAATTAGCATAAGGCCAATAATTACCGGGTCTGAGAAACTTCCCCAATGGACACTTGCCAGTTTCGCATTTGCTTCCCACGGTAAAGCTCTTTAATCTCTTCAGCTTGTCTATAGTCACATATCAAGCCTGGATGATAGTCGCTGACTGTGACTTTTTTTTTTCCCCAATCTACCTGTCTCTCGCTCCTCCTTCGCCGCAGAGCCCTTCAGTGCATCTGTGTGGGTGATGATGTTTGTGATGCTGTTGCTGGTGACTGCAATGGCTGTCTTCATGTTTGAGTACATCAGCCCCCTGGGCTTCAACAGGAACCTCGCTCAGGGCAAAGGTACGTAACTAGCACTCTCAGCTACTCGCTCCCTCCCTCCACGGTTCCTCCTCCGTTTCCCCTGCAATGCAGTCGCTCTTTCAGTTTGAGGCACGCTCGTAAATCCTTGCCCTGCTCTGATAGAGCGTCTCACATCTGCACCACAAACCCCCTGTTCTTTTGCGAAACATAAAGGGCTTAATTTATACTTAATTTCACCGTGTTCGGCCCGAGTGGTTTCGGGCTTCGAGTTAGTTCAATAAAGTTCAATTAATTTTCATTTGATTCAAGTGGATCAGATTTAATTCTTATAGCCTCATTTGGAGTGCCTTTGTTACGTGGCACTGAAAAGCATTTCTTCTCTTGTTAGATGACTCATTTAAAGCAAAAGGGAGGCACGTCAAAGCAATCTAAAGATAAATCGGCTGTCTATTTCTACGCCCTCCTTACAAAGGAACCGTTTCTAGCTTCTGTGAATTTATCCTAATGTTTCACAGTGAACTCTTGCCAACATTTGACAACAAAAGGCCTGTGAAGTGTTCAAGAATATAAAGATTAACAGGGTGCTGTATGTTGGCTCTATTCTGTGCAAGTGCTCTAATGACCGTGCCGAGGAGAGATTATGTTATTTCCGAAATTAAAGCACTGAGAAAGGCTTTGGCGCAAATGAAGAATGTTAATGAAAACGCATCTTCCGCAGACCCCCACGGACCATCCTTCACCATGGGGAAAGCAGTGTGGCTGTTGTGGGGCCTGGTGTTTAACAACTCTGTTCCTGTGCAAAACCCCAAAGGCACCACTAGTAAATTCATAGTGTCTGTCTGGGCCTTCTTCGCTGTCATCTTCCTGGCCAGTTACACTGCCAACCTGGCCGCCTTCATGATCCAGGAGGAATTTGTGGACCAAGTGACAGGTCTAAGCGACAAAAAGGTAAAACAATATTTATATACTAGCATTCAAATGTTTGGGGTCAGTAAGATTTTTCATCAGTTATTTTTTTCTAGAAATTAAAACTTTATTCGGCAAGAATGCAATAGCTGAATCAAAAGTGAGTGTAAAAACTTTTGTAATGATGCTGAAAATTCAGCTTTACCACTACAGGAATAAATTACATTTTAAAATATATTCAAACAGAAAATTATTATTTTAAATTGTAACAGTATTTCATATTATTACTATTTTTTTCTGTATTTTTGATCAAATAAAAGCAGCCTTGGTGAGCATAAGAGACTTAGAAACATTTAAATAAAGTCAAACCAAAAATTATTCAGACACCAGATATAATTTTGGATATTTTTTTACTTGTGGGTGTAGGACACTATAGTTAATTTATGTAAGTGAGGATAGCAAAATAAAGTAAACTGTGACATATTATACCCAAAAATTCTTCATAGTGGACTACCAGTAAAACTGATGAAACTTTGGGACCAAAAATTGGATTTGATACTTTGACCTGACCATGTTTTGTTACATACCTTTCTTAAGTTATCTGACATTATCAAGGTGAATTGGTTCTGACACAGTTTAACTCTTGAGTTCTTATCATATTTTATTACCTTTTTTGTAAAGCGAATAAACTGTCATAATGTGAAAAATGTTGAAGGTGTCTGAATAAATTTTGGGTTTGACTGTATCTCCCGACCCCAAACGTTTGAACAGTAGTGTATACATTTATATACATTTATTTATTTATACATTTACATATATATATATATATATATATATATATATATATATATATACATATATATATATATATATATATATACATATATATATATATATATATATATACATATATATATATATATATATATACATATATGTATATATGATGTATATATCTCAGAGGTCACGTTAACCTAAATTCTCCGTCACTGATGGACACAAAGCCTAGCCTATTGCTATTTATTGGAAGAAAGACGCACTGTGTACTGTTCATTCATCAACTGAAAACAGCATAGACCAAAAGATCGATTGTGATTTAAGAATCAATATTGGTTCATTAAAATGAGAATCTATTAAAATCGAGAAATCATTTTATTTATATTTTTTACCCTGCCCTAGCTTATTTTGTTGTTTTTAATCACTACGCTGTCCTGTAGGTTCATGATTAAAAATGAAAATTTGAACAAAAATAAAAGCAATTAAATGTGTTATTCTAATTAAATATGAAAATTCAAATGACGGGTAATAATAGATTGTGACGGAATTTTTACGACCCTGTCCGGACAACATTGAAGTCTAGCACAACCTCTGACACTGATATATATATATATATATATATATGTGTATATATATATATATATGTATAAACATTTAATAATATTCACATTCTTAGTAAAGTTTATCTTGCATTTTGGTCATGTAAGCAGTGTTGGGGAAAGTTACTTTTAAAAGTAATGCATTACAATTTTGCATTACTCCCTGAAAAAGTAACTAATTACATTACTTAGTTACTTTTTATGGAAAGTAATGCATTACATTACTTTTGCGTTACTTTTTAAATCTGGCAGGGCTTTTTTTTTTTTTTTAATATAAAACAATTCTAATGTAAAAGCGCTTTATGCCAAAAGTGAAATGAATTCATCTCAGGCTGAAAGAAAAGTACATGTATGCTGGAGATCACTCTTCAGCTATTTTAAAAAATGAAGCACAAATGTTAGTTTATCTTAAGTAATTTGTGCTTATTAGTATGGTTGAAATGCATCATCGAAGGTCAGTAGCAAATACACTGGTTAATAAAATGTGATTAAATACATAAAGGATATTTGTTTTATTTAACATGTTTAATTATTGCAGGGTTGCGTCATATTCTGAGTTTGCATTTCACTGTTTTTATTCATTTTGAGGAATAATAAATACTGAATCTGTTTTTTGTGAGTGAGATGAATTAATGCATGTTCACATTTAGTCTAGAATACAGTAACATCATGTTTACTCCCAATTTCCCGACAGGAGACTTGTCAATCAATAAATGGGGGAAAAAGTAACTGGCGTTACTTATTTGAAAAAGTAACTCAGATATTTTCTTAGAAATTCAAAAGTAATGCGTTACTTTACTAGTTACTTGAATATTATTATGCAACTCGCGTTACTTGTAATACATTACCCCTAACACTGCATGTAAGCATGTTTATTGATAGATTATGTGGCAAAGTGTGGGTGTGTGTGTGTCCCAAAGATCTAATGAAAGCTATGCCACTGATGGCAGCACAGTGGTTTCGATTCTGTAATAGCACAACAAAGTAGTTTGACCTTTGGTAAGACGTTGCAGTCTCTGCTGGGTATTTACTGCAGTCTAGAGTGTTTACTTTGCAAGCTTGAAGTTATGTCGGCCGCTGGATGTTTTGTTCGTGAGGCTTGTATCCAAGACTAACAAGTGCTCCTCCTTTACATGAAAACAAAGCCTTCACAACTGATTAGTATTTATTTCAGGCAGAGAATGCACAAGAATCTTTCATGAGAGTCCTGCACCACGCCAGCACACAGCTGTGAGTGTTGGATGACAATGAGCTTGAGCCTTCTTTAAAATAATTTGGATTCATGGAAGCTTAAAAAAGGACTATGCATTGCAGCATAATATATAATATAATATATCATAATATAATATAATATAATATATTTTTAGGGTATTACTGTTAAATAAAGGCCTGGTGGTGGAGCTAGTCAAAAATACGGCAAAACAAGTAAAAATTTCACCTCCTAGCCCATGCTGGCAAGTATAAAATATCCTGTTTGAAAAGAATCTCTTCAATCACAAATAAAACAAAGCCCAAAGCTATTTCACATAGATTGTGAAGTCTGTTATGTAGCGGTGAGCTCTATTAAAGTAGATGCATTTGTCTTGTTCTGCTGTCATGGGAGTTTTTGTTGGTGTTGTACTGTAAGCTCAGCGTTTGTGAATGGTGTAGAGTGTTGTGATGCAATAATGTATCCACAGAATAAAGAGAATTATGCTTCTGTACAAGTCCAGATAAGAGTGTATATGTATTTTTCCTCATTCCCAAAAACAGAATTTTTTTTTGTCCTTTCAGGGACTGTTATTTAAGTGTTAAAGTACTTGAAATATAGCTGGCCGGTGAAAATAAATAACCGTACTGAGTCAAGTACTTTGAAAGAGTGCAGAGGCAAGAGGAGAGCAGCAGGTGTAGACTGGCTCGAGAAGAGCGCCTCAGCTACTTATTCCAGACAAAAAGGGCACTGTTTGGCATGTAATAGAGAATAAATGGTATAATAGGACAGGCAATGTCAGTTCTCTAAAATAGAAGTCAAGAGGGGAGTTGAATCCATGTATTATAGGGGCTTGAGGAAGAAGAAGATATGAAAAGCAAGAGGAAACCGCTTAAGACGAAGCCCCAGGCCTGTGCTCATAGCAAAGCCATGCATTAAAGAGCCACAACTCTGGTCAAATAGTCAACAAACAAACACATTCAAACACATGTCCAGTCTACTAGCAAAGTGCTTCTTTTCTATGGCAGATTGGTCATTTGAGTGATGCAGAATGGAGTCTAAAGAAAAGATGAAAAGAGATTCTTAAGCAAAGCTGCCGGGCTTAGTTCTGTGATGTTAGGCTCTTATCAAGCACATATTAACCTAAATACCCAGCTGGACTACTTATTAATGAAGTTAGTTATGAATGAAATCAAAATTATGGCAAAAGTATTGTCACGCCAAAAGGGGGTTTTCGTACCGATGCGATAAAACCATTCTGGGTTCCCCAAAGAACTTTACAGTGAACAGTTCTTGAAAGAACCATTTATTTTTCTTAGATTTTAACAATCTAAAGAACCTTTTCAGACTAAAAAGAACCTTTTTGTGCAATCTAAAGGTTCTTTGGATGTATTGGATGTAAGAACCCGAGGTATTAGGACTTGTATGGCTTAATATAACATAAATTATGTCTCTTACTGAAATATGTAGTAGAAAACACTTGAAAGACTTACATTATTTAAAAAATCCACATTGTTTTGTACATATTTTGGACTATAGATGGCGTCATTATTTCGATGATGTAACTTGGTCAGCTAATAGCGCTACCTGTTGCTAATTTTACAGCAACACAACATGCAGATATGATGACCACAGCTACTGATTGAGCTTACAGGTTTACCAAACGCCTTACCGTAGATTTTCCCCCACAAGGAATCTAAAACAGGTAATGAAGCAAACAATTCCATCCTGTCAGGATGGCATTTAGCATTTCTTGTCTCTGCCATTTGTAAGCTCTTTCAGTAGCTGTGCTCTACCAAAAGCTTCAAAGGCATCAGGGTTAAAGTGGATTTTAGAAAGTTTTATTCATACAGGCATCTTCCCATTCTTTTCTCATCTTTGTATTACTAGGACAGCAGTGAAGACTAACATCGCTTTTTTTGTTTCCCCTTGACTTTACAACCAAAAGCTGCACAATGTGCCTTCGTATCAGTTTTTTATTATCCAAGTTGAGCAGTAAAAAAGCAACATGTGGGGGCAGTAGCTCACAGAGCGCAACCATTTCATGTCACCGAAATTATGGCGCCCCCCCATAGTCCAAGAAATGTATAAAGCAATGTGATTTTTTTTTTTTAAGTAACATAAATAAAACTAATAAAGAACTTGAATTTTCAATACTTGCATTATGATTAGATTAGATTAACAAACTCCTCTCAAACATTTATTTAATACTCCATTTATTGTACAATGAACTTTTAAGAAGATGTTTCACAATACTGAACATGAGTTTTAAAATTCAGGTTTTTCTTATCAAAAACTACATGATTGTTTAGTTGTCTTTTGCTTTTGTAGAGATTTTAAAAAGCTCTTTTTGTTACTGTACAATATGTTTTTTTCTACATAGGTTTTCCAGAGTACTAGAAAACGAAAAGTTCTTTGTGAACTACATAAAATTTGGGTTGTAAAACACTTTTTGGTTCTTATTAGAAGCAATAATTTGAAGAGTGTAAGTGATAAAACTCAATGTTCATGTTTTTTATGGTTTGTATTTATTGCCATGGAAGCATTTTATTTCCTGCTGTGCTTTTATTGATCGTTTATTTTGTTTTTTATCTTTGCAGTTTCAGAGTCCCAACTCCTACTCTCCTCCTTTCCGTTTTGGAACTGTTCCTAATGGCAGCACAGAGAGGAACATCCGTAAGAATTACCCCGACATGCACCAGTACATGGTGAGGTACCATCAGTCCGGGGTGACCGATGCGCTGGTCAGCTTGAAGACTGGGTATGTATAGCGCTCCCTCACTGTGTTTATCCTGTCAGCCTGAGCAGAATGGGTGAAATAGTGAATGAGTCATTGGTTTTGCTGGCATGTAATTTTCTTGCACTGAATTCTGGCTGTGATTCTTTAAAGGATTTCACTTCCAGAATAAAAATTCTGATAATTTAATCACCCCCATGTCATCCAAGATGTTCATGTCTTTCTTCCGTCCAAAAGAAGTTAAGGTTTTTGAGGAAAACATTCCAGGATTTTTCTCCATATAGTGGATGGGTTGAAGGTCCAAATTGCAGTTTCAGTGCAGCTTCAAAGGGCTCTAGCCAATCCCAGCAATCCCACATGATTAGTCATGTTCTAAAAAAAAATTTAAATTATATTCAAATGCTTATCTTGTGCAGAGAAAGTCAAACTCCCTTTACTAGAAAAGGTGAAAACAATGATGTTGGACGATTTTGAAGTTGGAGGAGAAAATGAGCATACTAGCATACGTTTTTGAACCGGAGTACACAGACGCAATACGTGAAGTCGTGGACAGAGCTAGTGCAAGACGAGCATTTGCATTTGTGGTTAAAAAGTAGGGTTTTTTTAGAAAGTGACTGATCATTTTGCGAGATAAGACACTTACTCCTCAGCTGGGATCGTGTAGAGCCCTTTGAAGCTGCACTGAAACTGTAATTTGGACCTTCAACTCATTGATCCCCACTGAAATCCATTACATGGGGAAAAATCCTGGAGAACTTTAATTTCTTCCTCAAGAACTTTAATTTCTTTTTGACTGAAGAAAAAAAGACATGAACATGGGGGTAAATAAATTTATCAGAAAATTTGTATTCTGGGAGTGAACTAATCTATTAAAGTGTCATAGTTATTACAAAAGTGAAAAATTACAATTTTTGTATTATTTACTCATTTTTATGTTGCTCCATATTATTATTTATGTATGGCTTTCTTTTTTTATGTGGAACACAAACAGTACAAACTTTGTTTTTTTAGGTTTACGTTTTAATGAAAAAAAAAAACAAAAACAATGAATAGTTTACTAGTTGACAATAACAACACTGGGAACAGACTGAAATTTATTATAAACTTAATATTATATATATTTTTTGTTATCATGCTAATCTCTAGATAAATAAAACCTCAGTTCTAACACAAGGAAGTTTGTGCAGTTTCTGTTTAATGAAAATGATAAAAATCAGTGATGGTAAAAACAAATGGCCCTAGTTCATTCTCTGACAATTTTAGTGGGTACTAAGACAATTCAGCTTCATGTAATTCATGAAACACAAGCAATACTGCCATCTGAGTATTATGAGGTACAGTGAAAGAAGCGCAGTAGATCATCAGCGACTGATATTAAACAGCATTCATTATCTCTGAACTGCAGCAAGACTGTCGTTGTATATTAGCGGTTGCGTACAGCACATGCACAATATTAAATTACCTTACAGTATATTAATACAGCATAGATGATTTCCTTTGGAAGTGCACTGCATCATTTCTCGCAGCTCGGCATATCTCTACACATACTGCAGATCTACCGTTACAAAAGAATCATTGAGCAAATCTACTGGATGTCAGTGTGATCCCTGAGTTACATTTGACATTCTTGAAATGTCAGACAACCAGACTAATGAGTCTTAGACAAAGGCTTTTCCAACAGAGAGATCGAGTTTGACAAGCAGCCCACCGTGGCTCCAAATATCAGTTTGTAGGTGGGGTCTAAAGTCGGGTGCACACTGTGGGATTTTTCTCACGTTTTTGCTGTTGGAGACAAATTTCAGAGCTCGTAGGAGATTTCTGTCATGAGCTGGTCATATGATTGCTGTCTAATGAAGAAGCACAAACTTGGAACAAATATTATTCCAAAAAAACATTACAGAGAATTGTGCCTCACAGGCCTCAGTGTGCAAGTTAAAAGCGACAATGGCAAGATGCAGGCTTATATAAACAAACAATTCTGTGAAGCATGTAGGCTTTTTATTTCTTACTATTGAGATGCATTTTGTAAGTAAAAAAACAAATTCAAATTTTCTGCTCCCTCTTGCAGACACCAGTTTGACAACCCCAAAGTCAGTCAAATAGCTTTTATTGCGCTGTTTTTCTCTCTCTGTTGCTTCTGGTGTGATCGCACCCAGCGCTGTCTCTCACCTTAAACTTGTGACTGTGCGTATGCATCATTGCTGTAAAGTTAAAATGTGTTATGATTCATTCGATGCTTTTGGTGACATGGCAGTGCTGTTAAGGCATGAGAATGACTCAGAACATTTAACCTCTCTATTTGCCATCTGAATAATGTCTGTGCTCTTTCTTTTCACCAGAAAACTTGATGCCTTCATATATGATGCAGCTGTGCTGAATTACATGGCCGGTAGGGATGAGGGTTGTAAACTAGTGACCATTGGCAGTGGCTACATCTTTGCTACCACTGGCTACGGCATCGCCCTGCAGAAAGGATCGGCCTGGAAACGCCCGGTGGATTTGGCCATTCTTGCTATTATTGGTGATGGTAAGTGCTTGCATGCCTATCAGCAGTCCAGAATGCTGTGCATGTTTTGAAAGAAAAGCTTGAGAGCTATATAAACCCACTAAGATTACAGTTGTACAAGCACTACGGACCTTACCATGGAGTCCCCAACATAGTACTATAAGGATTGAAATTCTTATTAAATATGTGTATACATAGGCAGGTAATGAAGCAAACAATTCCAGCTTATGGCTGTGCACAATACTAATCTTTATACTGTTTAACTGAATAACAATGTTTTCATTATTAAACATTATTATTTGATAATTAACATTAACCTTATTTGTAATTAGGGGCCAAGCACCAAAGGTGAAGTTGTGAAATTTGGCACACTGATAAAGCATAGTCTCAACATTAACCACAGCATGTTTGGAGTTTCTAACTCAAAATCTCTAGTGCCACCACTTGTCCATAGTTCACTCATGTTTATGCTAATAACTTTTGACTGTATGGAAAGAAGGAAAATTCATTTTTCCTCTGATTTCTTGGCTCATGCTGAGTTGAATGAACACCAAAATTTAAAAATGGTAAGGTTTAGTTTTTTCGCTATTTTTATTAAGTCAAAAAACCTACTTTTTCGAACTCGTCCTAGACAGTTCACCAAAATTGCCTCAGATCATCCTCAGACCATGCTGGCAAAAACTTATGTAGTTCACATTGATTAGTCAAACCGTTTTTGAATAATGCACATACAAATTTGACGAAAAGAACGAAAAATGGATCTGAGGATGTATCTACGCAACGGTTTGGCGTATTGAGACCAGACTTGGTGTGTATTATAACAAGCATGACCTGAGGTGATTCTGCACTGTGCCACCTAGTGGTCGGGAGATATGAAAAATGGCTATTTTTGCTCTGTGATTTATAATTTTGTCGTAAAATGCTATATTTTATGAACGCATTGCCGTATTGTTATTAAACTCGGTATGTCTTCAGCACCACGTCCTGACAGTACTCCAAAAGTCTGGGCAAGCATTTTAAAAAATTCTAATAACTTCTGTTTAAATTAGCCTATTGTAATGAAACCGGTCTTGATATATTCCTTAGATAATGCTGAGAACATCGATACCAATTATGCCATAATTGGATGAACTTGCTGTCCGCCATTTTGATTTATGTTGAAAATCTACTTCTTCTAACTCCTCCTAGATCAAATTTGACTGGGATCATTTTCAGACCATGCTGGAAAAACATTATGGATTTCGCGTTGATATACGAAATGGTTTTTGTTTGGCGCATCAATGAATTTACTGAAAAGATGCCAAACTGCATCTGAGGCTGTAAAAGCTTTGACATACTGACACCAAATTTTGTATGTGCCGTTGTCACCTCTCACTGACCACGCCACATCAATTTGGTAACAGCGCCACCTATTGGTCGAGAGTGATAAACCATTCATTAACCATCAATAATGAAATTTCCAAAACTGTTAATAACTTTTGATTGAATTAGCCTGTTGTAACGAAAATGGTCTCTAAATATTCATTGGGTCATGCCAACAACATAGATACCAATTTTGCCACAGTCAGCCGAACTTCCTCTCTGCCACTTTGATTCATGTTGAAAACCTACTTTTTCAAACTGGTCCTAGACCGTTCGTCCGATTTTTCCCAAAACTAAGTCATATCATCGTCAGACTGTGCTGACAAAAAGTTATAGATTTCATGTCAATAGACTACAGCAGTGCAACAAATGTGAGGCATGATGCCAAAATGACTCTGCAAAGCTTTGACATATTGACACCAAATTTTATTTGTGCCATTGTCACCTCACACTGACCACACCACATCAATTTCGTAACTGCAACACCTACTGGTTGACAGTGATACATCTTTCATTCATATTAATATTGACTGTGTTTGGTTTTTAAGCCATTTTGATTAAAATCATAAATACTGATTACAATTGAATGCTGGCATGACTTATCTTGCCTTCTTTGTGCTTGGCCCCATAATTGCTGCTTGCAGCTATATTTATTACAATTGTTGTTATTATAAAATATTAATTAAATTTGTCACAGTCATAGTGAAAAAAGGTGAAAAACAGGACATCCAAATATTTTTCCCCCAAAGAAAACATAGGCACATTAGGGGTTAACAACTCATATTCACATTTATGTGTACTACTATGTTGAAAATATGTCTGTTTCTTATTTGTTTTGCTACTGTTCTCGACAAAAGTGTCTGCTTAATGCATAAATGTAAATGTAAATATCTACCCTAAAGAGTTTTTATGCAGTGTATTAAAGCCAGAACTAGAATGTGTTTTGTTCATGCAGCAATGTCCATCTGTTAAATTATTTAGCATACTTTTAGTTCAGGGATCTTCCTTCTAAGACATCTGCAGTATTTCTCTCTCTCCATACTATATGCTGTGCTTCACAGGAGTTCTATACACCGAGCATGAAAAATGGCAGAATTATCCTCCTGGCAGCTGCACCTTGTAGAGAAAGAGAAAAAAGTCTCAGATGGTGCTAACATATGGCTAAAGCTTGAGTGTATAATTTTACTGATCCTCACTTTGACATGTTAGCGCATGGGGAGTTCTGGAACAGGAGGATATGTCTGTGGAGGTGTAGTAGTGTGGCCCACTGATGTGTACATGAAATAGGAGAAAGAGCTGATTGATGGCGTGGGATTGAGTGTGTGTTTCTCTCCGCAGGTGAGATGGAGGAGTTGGAGGCTCAATGGCTGACTGGGATCTGCCACAATGAGAAGAACGAGGTAATGAGCAGCCAGCTGGATGTGGACAACATGGCTGGAGTGTTCTACATGCTGGCGACCGCCATGGGTCTCAGCCTCATTACCTTTGTCTGGGAGCACCTGTTCTACTGGAGGCTCAGATACTGCTTCACTGGTGTCTGCTCAGGCAAACCTGGCTTGCTCTTTACCATCAGCAGGGTAAGGCTTCTGTTCATACAATCATCTGTACCTGGGTATAAAATGAGAAAATCAGGGCAGGATTTCCTTTTACATGTTTAAAATGTATTTAGTAGGGTTGTGCCTGAATAGTGAATCTGTATTCGGAAAGGCACAGAAAACGAAAGGGACAGCAGCTTGATAGTGGTAGCCTGTTACATTACAATACATAAAATTTTACTAACGACATAAACAGAGTAAGGAGAGATTGATTGATAGGACAATAACGAATGATTTGCAGATCCTGACAAATCTGACAAATGACTGACAAACATCTAATCTTGTAAAATGTGTGGTAAGTACTGCCGCTCAGTAGTATACACTACGGATGGACGATATTGGATTTTTGCCAATATCCTATATGCCATTTTTTTTTTTAACTAATTTTGGCCTATAGTCGATGCCGATATATTATGATATGAAAATAACTATTTAACTCAAGCGTGCAATTAAAAGCGATTTCAATGCCTCACATATAATAGTGGCTCTCTGATGCCTACAATTTTATGTGCAGTATAATTACCCAACAATATAATTGCGAGAGAAAGCATTGAAATATATTTTTTCCTCCCGTTTCATATTTATTCCCCTTTAGGGGTTTCATAGTACATGTCATTTATTTACCGAACAAGATATTCGGATGTGGGCACATCCCTACTATTTAGTGCATTTTAAGCCTGGTCTGTCATATACAGTAGTATAAAAGGCAAAATAAAAAATAGGGACAAATGAGGGACAAATTATTTTGTAGATCAAGCAATAATTGGCTGACCCCCTGTAGTACTGCAGGAGACCACCTAGGGGTTTTGATCCCACTGTTGAAGGTTTTGGTATTTGCTGAACTGGATCGCCCTCAGAGTTATTGATTTTAATATCATGCCATAAAAGATGTCCTCAGTCTTGACAGTGGGGACAGCCAATATCACTCATCTTTACTTCTGAGAGTGTCAGTGGTAATCCAGTTAACGTTCGAACTCAGTCTTTACTCTGACATGGGCAGTGTTTGAAAGAAAAAGTTTGTGAGAAATTTGATTTTCGACCACTCGTTCCATGGCCGGGGAGCTTAAAATGACAGCGCAGCAGTCTGTTTTGACAGCATGATCTCTAGCACAGCCAAAAGCTCAGTATGTCTGTGTTTAGTTTTGATCCCTGATGGGTTTGTGTACATGCCGTCAGTGTGGAGAGTATGGTGCCTCTGATTAGCATCTTTAAGGTAATGAAATGCGGATGTTGGAGAACTCAAGCATAACTGATGTAAGTGTTTACTGGTGAAAAGAGATTCATAGAGATAGTAAGAGGAAAGGAAATGGCGCCTTTCAAAATAAACCCCTCGGCAATTCGTTTTTACATTTGAAGGCATCTGTGTCACTGGCTTTATCTATGCCCTGATTAAAAACTTCATAAGTGCTCTTTGATCACACTGATGGGTACATTTGCAAGTCACAGGCATCACGATTAATGTATGAATACTGAGCTTGATGCACTCTTTTTTTTTCCATAGGGTATATGGAGTTGCATTCATGGGGTTCACATCGACATGAAGAAAAAGTCATCGGACCTGGACTTTAGTCCACAGTCCAACATGCTTAAGCTTATCAAGTCTGCAAAGCAGATGACTAACATGACCAACCTCAGCGGCTCCAGGATCAACTCTCCTAAACGTGGCAGTGAGTTCATGCATTCGGCGAGCCCCATGATCATGGACATGATGGCAGAGAAAGGGAACTTCATCTACACCGACAATCGTAGCTATGCCCAAAAGGACATCTACGGAGACTCCAGCGACCTGCAGGCGTATCTGGCCAACCGCCACAAGGACCATCTGAACAACTACATCTTCCAAGGTCAGCATCCCCTCACCCTCAATGAATCAAACCCTAATACCGTAGAGGTGGCTGTGAGCGCAGACACAGCTCAGACCAATGCGAAGCCCCGAGCTCTGTGGAAGAAATCTGTGGATACTTTGCGTCAAACCCAGGGGCCTGAAACCCTCGACCCCCGCTTGTCCATGAAGAGCCAGAGGTACCTGCCAGAGGACGCGGCACACTCAGATATCTCCGACTGCTCAAGCAGGGCCACCTCCTACAAGGATCCAGACAATAACAAGCACCTGAAGCCCAAGGATAACTTAAAAAAAAGATCGATGACGTCAAAATACCCTAGGGATTGCAGCGAAGTAGAGCTGTCCTACTTAAAAAATAAGCAGGGCGGAGCGGGCCGGGAGAAAATCTACACCATAGACTCTGACCGGGAGCTGAGTCTGCACTCAGAGTCACAGCACTACAGGGAAGGCAGAGGCCTGACAACAGACGATTTGGATTTCGGCGAAATTTACTCAGACCACAACGACAATTACAGGAAATGCGACCAGCCCATCATCCATCTCAACAGCAGCCCCCTACATCAAAGCGACACGGACCTTCTGCCGGACAACGTTTACAACAAGCACTACAGCGTGAAGGAGAAGAACCTTAGTCCTCACGAAAGCAATGACCGGTTCAAACAGACTCATTGCCGGAGCTGTCTTTCTAAGGTCACCAACTACGGCACGGGGCCGTACGCCGGCCTACGCTCGCCGTATAACCGGTGCGAGGCGTGCCTCCACATGGGCAACCTCTACGACATCAGCGAGGACCAGATGCTGCAGGAGGCCATGATCAGCCCTGGCATGCACCAAGATGACATGTTTAGCCACTACTGGCCTCAGACGGATGGGCCGCACGTTCAGAGGAGGAACAGACTGAGGCTTAGCCGTCAGCACTCCTTTGACAATATCATGCTCGAGAAGCCCAAAGAAATTGACCTGAACCGGCCGGCGCGGAGCGTCAGCCTAAAGGAGAAGGACCGCTTCCTGGAGGACAGCCCTTATGCAAACATGTTTAACATCAAGGCTGATAAACTATTCGGCAGCAGGTCCATGCTCTTTAACCGAAACCTGGAGGAAAGCAAGCGTAGTAAGTCACTTTACCCCGATCACCCCTCGGACAACCCCTTCATGCAATCTATACGGGATGACACTCGCCTGGTCCACGGCAGGAGCTCCTCGGATATTTACAAACAGTTGGCTCCCATCAAAACGAGGAACGAGAACAATCTGAGGTCCTCCGTGAAGTCCACCACTTCATACTGTTCCAGGGATGGTCGAATACCCAATGACATGTACATTTCAGAGCATGTAATGCCTTATGTAGCCAACAAGACTAGTGCATACTCAGCTCCCCGGGTTCTCAATTCTTCGCAGTTTAGCAATAGACGAGTGTATAAGAAAATACCTAGTCTCGAGTCAGATGTTTAATGCTTTTTTGTGTAGTTGAACTATTTACTCACTTAGAATGCCACAGTCACCTACATCTACAAAGTACCCGAGATACCGCTCTTCTTATACGAGCGCTTTCCAGAGGTTTTCAGCATTTTAAAGATGCCTTCTGGCCAGGTATCTGCAGAACGAGAGTTAGTCGAGCGTAAGCCAATAAAACGTGATCCGGCATTGAAAGTTGTTAATTATCCCTAACACTCAGTGTGCACTCGAAACGCTGAGTGCTAGGACAGATGTGCCGCTTCAAGTCCGGGCTGAAGCAGATCCTAGGGTGGGGTTTCAGGTATTTGGCCCCACGTTGCATGTGACAAGAGCGTATATGTATCTGACGGACTGTGGCTGGAATAGTTCCTGATCTTAAGGCAAGCAAGGGTATTTCATCCATGGCACTCAGCAATTGCATTTTTGCTTTTATTACTATAGACTTGGGATTTTTGGCATTCTAATCCCTATTTAGAATTTAGACTCTTCTCTATCTTATTTGGTAGCACAATAATCATTAGTTAACCGCCCACCTCTGCTTTATAAACAGAACTTCTATATTACCGTCAGGAATAGATTTCTTTTGCATGTGTGTTTCTTTTCTCGTCTTATTTCGGTTGAAGATATACTTGCATTAAGGTGATTTTGTTCGACAGCTGAGGTGGTCATCTGTGCAATGAAAACTTGACCTGTATGTAGGTTGTTCGACTGGGAATATATCGTGTCGATCCTCCATTTCCAGATTGTGGGGAAGTTTTTGCGATGGAAGTTTGTCGCGCATTTGTTTCATTCGAAACTTCCATCCCGTCACTGTACACTGTGAAACCGAATCAGAGCATCACCTCTCGAAGACTGTTGTTTACTGTAGTTTGGCGGAGCCTCGCTTCGCTGTTGCGATCCACTCATTAAGTGTAACGAGGGCCGCGTGTGAAGCTTGAAGTCTGACCTAGAGCATTGGTTTTCTGTTGCAGTCCGTAACGCCATCAACACGCTATTCGCATTGAGGACTACCACGCAAGACCTTTGTTCTGCAGACCTATTACTAAACTTTATACTGTACAGACACACTCGATGAACTCCATGCAATGTGAATCAGAACACATAGCCAAATCGTGTATTAGATCAAATACCTCAGGATGGTTCTGTGTCATTTTGTGTAACATTTTCACGACCTAAAGGCACATTCACATTGCGTATGTTTTCCTCCACTCCGCTATGGTTGTCCGAGGACTTCCAATGCAGTCGCGTTGTCCGAGGACTTCCAATGCAGTCGCGTTTAGAGAGAGGATCTTTCAGCCATCTTTGAAACGGGCTTTATGTTTACGACTCCAACGCTTGTTGGAAAACAGGATGTGTATCGACATGAGCGTGTTGCTCCGTGTTGCTCTCATATCAGACTTGCTTTCTTTGAACTTCCCCAATAATGTGACATAATTCACTGTACACTTATCACTTATCATAATCACGAACATATTCATCATATGAAGTGCTGCTTTAAGAAGCTAATGTGCGTATGCACATGTAAAATATCAAGGTCTTGTAATCATATATGCCATACATAGTTTTTACTCTTTGCAACTTGTTTTTCAGTTATTTTTTCACCCTTGTAATAACCCCCGTCTTTAAGGAAAATGTATTTTGATTACATGAATTATAATAATGGCATGCGACTCAATTGTAACTCTTTCTATGTTTTTGTTATGATGTTATGATCACAAATTATTTGTAACAGGGTGCAAATATAGCATATATATGGAAAGAAAATGTTCATTCATATTGCAGAGCTGCTGTTTCGGGGAAATAAGCAAGGTATTAGCCTCTAGTATTAATCACAGAGCCACATCTGCATTGACTTCGTATCCTTGCGAGGTGAATATCCTTGCTCTTCCTTGATTGGCACCAGCTGCGCTTTCTGTATCTTACCTGTCACATATAGCCAGACTTAACCTGTAAAGAGAGAAAGAGAGAAAGAAAAAAAAAGTCCTTTTCGGGTCTGCTATCCCTCCAAAGATATGACGTCTTCTTGATTTTCTCTGTTATCTATGGTTTGCTGTAAGAATAGAGCTTTTTTAAATCCTCAAAGACTTAGCAACTATTTTGAATATATGACACTTGTAAATTGCTTGTAAATTCATACTCAAATACTTCATGAAAGTTACGAAGATACAGAGTAAACAATATTTTTTGTGTGGGTTTCACAGGTCTGTACAGTAGCACTCGTTTTCTGTAGCGTACGTGCGAAAAAACGACATCACTCACAAGGTCTGCATCCAAATGTCACCTTAGGAGATTTCAAAATCTCCATGCAGTTTGTTATCAGGGATTGTAGCCCTGCGGTTTTTTAAGCTTGAACATTTCGGGGCTGGGCTGGGCTGGGGTGGTTGGGGGTTGGGACTACAGGTATTGCGGCAGATTTTTTTCTAAGTAAATACTGTCAATCCACTTGAAGGTGAGCTTGGATCAAGCATGCCTACAGACCGATGAGAGGAGAACTGGCCTCTTTGGTTCATAGACGTGGGCCGTCGCGAGACCGCAGGGTGCGAATCCATCCTGCTCATGAACCAAAGCTCTGTGGCCACTATAGCGTGTCGTTTAGGCCGCCAAACTTCTGGGATTTTTACACAGAAACATCTTGAAAACCAAAATGTACTTTTTACTTCATCCTTCTGCATTTGTCGAAGGCTATCGGAGGCGGTCGGCTGGAACGGCGCAGGTCAGGTATTGATTGCAACTGGATACAGATGAACTGTGTGGGATTATTTTATGTAGCAGTTTTCGGCTAGGCAAAAGCCATCTGTAGTTTATTAAAAATCTATTATATTATATTTTTGCTTTTATTTACCTCATAGAATAGTACACAAATGTGAATTTAACGTAGCTCAGATGCCGATTATTTCCATAAGACGAGCTAGACTAGGCAAAGTACCGTAGTTCAGTTTCTAAACGTCGAGGATTTTTAAGTGACAGAAAAAAAATTAGTACTTTCTCAATTACACCTTAAACGCCAGTTAAAGGTTAATCTGTTTCGTCCGTCACGTTCGTCACGCTCTTCCAGCAGAGATGTGTGTTTGTGTACGTCTATCTGCGAATCGTCAAGAGAGGGAGCTTTTGGATCCGAGTTCGTATGCTGAATATTTACACGTTATAAAAGTTCTTTCAGATAACAGAGATGCTAACCATCACCCCGGGTTTGTTTTTATAAATATACCCATTTAGACTAAAAAGATACACACTGAAACGATTTTCTTTTCTTTTTGAGGCGAGTTTTATTGACTGGTTAGACTCATATAAAATGCGATAGCTGGGGTGGGGCTAAAGACAGGAGCGAGAGTCCTCATGCATGACTGTGTCGACCGCAGCTCGCTCCCTTTCGTTCTCAGGCCGCTTTATAACCCTCAGGAAGACGTTTGCAGGGGCAAAAATGGCAGCTTGGAAACATCGCGGAAACTGCGGCTCTTTTTTATCATTGCATTACTGATATTAGGATTATTCAATCACCTTGAGTTTTAAAAACCAAACGCCGCGCTTAATTTCTGTAATGCATTTCCAGTGACGGATATTTTAAGTGCTTGATTATTTTAATAGGGAATCAAAATGAAGGACAGACAGTGATTTAGTGAAATTCATTGGTTGTTTGAGTTTGAGCACAGAGGTGCTGGAATACTTGCACTTAATAAAGGATAAAAGAACGCTGCCTATAGTGTAAAAATGACTATTTTGATCGTAGTGGACTCGGAATGGAAATAAGCATTTGTTTGAAAAGAATCACTTGTGTTTCCTGTTTAAATAAACACATCTTGTGAGCTTTGCATTCATATTTTCTGTGGTTAAAAGTAGAAATTATTTTAGAACAGTGTTTTCTACAGGGGCGGGTGGGGATTGTCATGTGACTATAACCTATTTATCACTGAAACCATGTGACCTGCTGCCTAAATGTTCTTTTATAACAAAGCATTATCACTTGTGTGCGTACTGAAATGTCTTAAGAACTTTTTAATGTAAGTTGAAAGTAATCACTTACATAAAGCTGACACAAAATCTTGCATAAATGAAATCATTTCTGCTATTGGCAAATTGCATGAGAAAGTACTAATTCAGTGGGGCGGTTTGAACATATCTCGTGTTCTCTCTAAAGTACATTTCATTTGTAACATAAAGTATTGTGTTCGGGATTTTTTTTTTTCGTTCTCTGCTTTTTTATGTGTATGTAGATCATATTAAAGGAACAGGTCAGATATGTGACTTGTGAAATGTCAATACGATGTGGTTGCAGGACGTGTGCTGGGTTACAAGATGTAAAAACATGTATATAAGTCAAAGTTTCATTTTTCTAATAAAGGCTCTTTCTGCCACTTTATATGATCACTGTATCTGTTGCGGTATGTTTCCGAAGCCCGTGCTGCAGGTGAATTTTTTGCAGACACCTCGAAAGTTCATGAAGCGGGGGGTTGGGAGCTGACTGACAGCTCTGGTAATTCCAAGTGATGATTGGTACATACTGTAATAGCGCTCAGGCCTCCAGTCTTCAGCCTGAACATGTGTGAAACAGGGGCCGTGACCCGGCAATATTACACGAGTCAAAAAAGCAGCTTTGCTATCAGCAGAAATGAGGCATTATGTGTGCACAGTGGAGACGCTCTGTCACAGACAGCGTTGAGAATTTTTTTTTTTTTTCTTATTTTTGCACCCGCCTAATCTATCTGTTTAGACAATCCATGTTTTAGTGCAGTAGTTAAATATGCTGGATTACAATATGCTAAATATCATCTTTTTTTTTTCAATTTATCAAATGTAAATTCATGCCCCAATTTTCTTGGTTAAATACTTACACTATCCGGAAAAAAAATCTGTTTTATACTTTTACCAAACTGGTCTCATGACGAAAACATACCTGTGGGAACTTTATTGCGAGACGCGAAATACGTACCAATAAGTACATATCACTGCAGTTTCCAACAGAATTGTCCACTGAGTGGCGCTAAAAGGAGCAGATGAACGTACATATGGTACGTTCTATGACGGTGGTTTTGTACGTGTCATCGCAGTTCTGACTTGAAATGTCCGTTAAGTGGCGCTATAATTTTAATGCCCTGTGACGTTTTAAAATACCATCTGCACTACATCTAAACCTACCTGAGAGTATGAACACAAACTATTTTTTGCATTCTTCGGATCATCAGTCATTAGAGCTGGCTAAATATTGCTCACAGACACTGGGATTTACTTCAAATTTCACCAAGCTGATTACTTAAAACTCCCACAGATCATGTTTTCATGTAATTTTAAGTCTTATTTTGACACAACAAAGTGGTTATATCTAAGTGTGTGAGTTGTTCCTTTTTTAAAATTAGTCTTCCCATTTATGCCATTATATTGTTCATTCAGACTGATTCACAATCACACATGAACACAAGAGGCGGGATTTATCACATGAACCAATCACAGCCGATCACAACCAGTCATATCCAATCATATTGTGATGGAGCCACTGACTCCTCTCACGTGACTTTCTCCCATTCATTCTCAGTTATCCCCCACCAAACTCACAGTACGCTTTAGGGGGTCTATTAAAATTCGGTGGGCATAGGGGAGGCGAGAGAGACGTGGACTCCTGCTGTAACTGTACCTGCTGGTGTCGCTGTTGGACAATGGTTTTTTTTATATGAAATGTTATATTTTGTAATATTGGTGTTGTTTTACTATGAATTTTTTTCTCATCTAATATTTTGAGGAGGCACCCCTGAAATATATACATATCTCATTTATATATATATATATACAAGTGTTGCCCAGAAAGTATCCAGCCATGTAATTTAAAAAATAGAGACCTTTATCAAAGATATAAGATACAAGAAACTTTGTACAAAGAACAATGACACCTCAGTCCCCTTCAAAGGTGATTTTAGATTTGGGAAATGCCAGAAGTCGCAGGGTGCCAAATGTATGGGCTGTAGGGGGGCTGAGTCACCTGGATGATTTGATGCTTCACCAAAAAACTCTGCGTGAGACGTGACGTATGGGCAGGTGCATTGTCGTGATGAAGCTGCCAATCACCAGCTGCGGCTATATTTTTTTTATATGGTATTGCATTTCTCATCAAATAACAAAAAAAAAAAAAAAAAATCATAAAACTGAATCTTTTAAAAATCTTTAAACTTTTTTTTTTTATTTTATCAACCATTCATAATTGCAGTAAATGATTCTGATTGTATTAAAGAAAACAAGAATGCTGAGAAAATAGTTTCACCAAATATGACAATTTCAGGCCATTTTGCATCAATTTCCACCTTGCTGCAAAGGTTGTACTGTTCTAGAACTTGCACCTAACCTACGCAGCTCTGCCTTTGTTCTGAGGTAATGTAATATTGATCATATCTGATATGACTGGGACAAATACTCCTTCAATATCTAAATAGGCTTTGTGCTTTAGAGAGAAGAAGGCACTATCACTTACGTCTTTGCTATTTAATGGATAGTATGCTTCTGGTGTTCATGGTTGAATACACTGGAACAAAGCACAATAACGTTACTGTCGAAGACTAACAATGACTCACTTTCACTGAGAGAAAGAAAACAATTGAAGATGTAATCTTTAGGAGAAAACCTGCTCAGTGTAAGTGAATTGGTTTAGCTGGAACTACTTGCAGCATTTCTGCACTAAAGAATTTGTAATCATCTTCACATGGTAAGGACACTAAAACAATGTTACCTGTCTAAAACCATTACTCAGCCATGGAATAGGTTCTTATTTTAATCTCATGAGTAATCTCATTATTTTTTCCAGAAGTAAGAGAAATGAAAAAAGAACACAAAGGAAGACGCTGCAAGCGCTAAAAGGAAATACGCAATGACAGCAAATCTAGGGGCCGGCATCTGTGTGCTATGAGTTACTTGCATGCGGAATGACTTCGGCTGCAGACGCGCCTTTGTTGCTCACTGAAGGGAAATGAATAAGTTTGCTCAGCTTTGCTCATTTTCAAACACTGGCTAATGTGGGCTCCTGATCTCTCAGCTGTATCTTGTAAAGGGCTGCAATTAATCATCACAAGCGTGATGTGGACTGGCAGCACTGAACCTGTAATTAATTACTTTACAAACTAGCCAACAAAACCCACTTCCAGAGCGTTTACTCTTTGGAGCAGACATGGGCTGACAAAATATAGCATTCTAGGCTAAACACTGTCCCTCGCCCTCCTTTTCTTCTGTTGTGATCCTTCTCTATTCAGCAGAACAAATGAAACTCAGTGTGCATGAATCCAGATGACAAATCAGAGATTTTCATGATGAGTATATTGTACGGTTATAAAAATGAATGCCTTGTGACTTCTTCAACTGACCTTATGCTAATGTTGCATTCAAGTCATCTCAGAAAGATTGTATTTATGAATTAAATGCACATGAATGCCACTGCAATGTCACAATTATGAGTGGGAGTTTCAGAGATTGCAGCTTGTCAGTGTGAAATCGAAAACATGACGCACACAATGCAGGATCTGTAGTTGATGATAGATTTGTCGAAATGTATGTTTTTTTTTTGTTTTTTTTTTGTTTCCATTTACAAAACTAGCTAATGTAAAAAATATAAGCATTTTACAATAGGCTATAATATGTAACTAAATAAAAATATTTTTTTTAAGTGTGTAGTAGAGCTTTCACGTACCCCCCAATTCAGTTTTAGTACTCGAATCTAAGTATATTATAAGTAACTACAAAATACCGGAAGTCGCGCATTCCATTGAGGAGAATCCATGAAACGCATTGTAAAAACCAGCTAAAACCAGCCTAAGCTGGTTGGCTGGTTTTAGCTGGTCATCCAGGCTTGTCTTAGCTGGTCATAGCTGGTCAGCAGGCTGGTTTTAGAGGGGTTTTGGCCACTTTCAGGCTGGGAGACCAGCTGAAACAACCTGCTAAACCCAGCCTGACCAGCCTTGCCAGGCTGGGAGACCAGCTAAACCAGCTACTTCCAGCTTAAACCAGCTAAGACCAGCCAACCAGCCTAGGCTGGTTTTAGTTGTTTTTTTTTCAGCAGGGAATTATTAGATTGTTTTCCGAGGCTGCATGATATAATAAACCCATTTGACAATCATAAGCATAATTTTATTTTTAGAAGCAATAATTTCTATTGTGAATTCATAAACAATTCAATTAAATAAATATAAGCAATGCAGGTTTAATATTTGCGCTTTAATTATTTATATGCTTGTAGGTTACGTGCGTGCGTCTCAGAGCAACAGCATTGACAGTAAATGCTGCTGGACAGAAATATTATCATTTAAATGTGTGTTGTGTCTAAAACTCAGTTGCTGAATATTGATGTAGGTCTGGGTTTATTGTAGCCCAAGGTTCATCTGGGAACGCTGTTTCATCGGATTTGTAAGTTGTAAATCATTTATAATGCAAATACAGAGAATACATCATTAGCTTTTTCATTTGCTAACTGTTCATTGCAAATTCAAAATAAAAGCTTAAACCTCACTCCGAGTTTACACGTTTTGATGAACATATATTCAAGTAATTACAGTGGCTGTAGTATTTCTGTCATAAATAAATGGTCAAATATTAACGATAAAGTGGACATTTGAATTAAATGTTGTTTAGTCAATATTAAACAAGATTTAGATCGCTCTGTAGAGTGTAAAAACAATCGTCAGGCCGTTGGCGCCCTCTGCAGGCATTTGTTACAATGCATAGTGTACATTCGCTCCATTGTTTATAATGTTATGTATTTTAATAGTTTTGTTCAATAAAACCATATGATTACTTGATTTTGACACTTTATTTGAACTAATTATTGCCACATCGCAATTATATATGTCTTTTAAGTAAATTTTAAGGCTATTACTCGCTTAGGTCTATTTTTTAAACCACAGTATATATTTTGTGTGTGTGTGTGTGTGTGTGTGTGTGTGTGTGTGACATATGTTCATATGGGACAATTTTTGGAAATTGAGAAAGCTGAATGCTGAATAAATTGATGTATGGTCTATTAGGGTGCAAAAAAAAAAAAAAATCAAAATATTGAGAAAATCACCTTTGAAGTTGTCCAAATTAACTGTTCTTAGCAATGCATATTAGTAACCAAAAATTAAGTTATGAGATATTTACGGTAGGAAATTTACAAAATATCTTCATGGAACATGATCTTTACTTAATATCCTAATGATTTTTGGTGTAAAAGAAAAATCGATAATTTTGACCCATACAATGTATTTTTGGCTATTGCTACAAATATACCCATGCTATGTACATATGTACTTATAATTGTCCAATTACTTGATTAATCGGCAAAATAATCTACCGATTACTCAATTACCGAAATAATCATTAGTGACAGCTCTAGTGTGTAGTAGCGTGCACGCTACGGAAATCATCAGTCAGCAGTCCTTCTACCTATTTGAGAGGTGACTTTTATTCAGTATGGATATATTCAGATCACTGGGTTTTGTTGGCCTGAGGTACTGCACAGATGTAATGGCTCATCTTTCTGGAGTCATAATGCAGGGGGCACAAGATTTATGTGATACTCAATAATGCTCCATGTTCTAAGATACCTTCTAGCATTATTAAAAGTCAAAAAGTTATCTGGGTTAGCAGTATGGATCCCCCAGCTGAATGCTTTGAATATGATTTCCAGCAAATGGAGGCAGACTTATTTGGGTATCTAGGGCATGTATTCAAATGCATGATGCGCTTCCAGCTGCATGTTGACTGCTTATCTGTGCAAGCTTATTCCACATGCTGCATGTCTGACTCTTTTGTCCTTTATCAGGTTACGACCTCACACATGAACTTCTCCGATCCCAGAGGAGAGCGATAGAGAACGGTTTGTGTCTTGCATAATTCAATAAATTTAGCAAACTGTGGGGATGGAAACAGTAATATTATCATGGTTAGCAGCAGAGCAGTTGCAGAATGGTGCTGACATTCTGTGTGGTTTATTGTGTTGCATGAGTCATAATTAAGCCTTGTGCATTATTTACCTCTGAATGAGATAATTTGTTGATGGGAGCCATAAAGCGACAGCTCATAGCCATAAACAATTCCAGCAGTCTTTGAATGGCAGTTTGTGCCTTTCATCCTGTAGGAGGCTACACATAGAGCTAAATGCTCTGACTGAGCATCACCCTGAGTAGAAAACACTAAAATCAGCGAGCCATTGAACAACTCTGTTATGATGGAGGATGTTACAACTATCAACTGCTGTTGCTGAAATCTCACTTCCAAAAGGTGAACACTAAATATTTATTTTATTTACTTTTGTACAGGACCTAGTTTCAGCTCACAGTCTAGTGAGTTGTAATTCAAGTAATTTTAAGCTCAAATTAGTTGAAAGAAATAATTTCTTTAATGACAACAGCTCAGATTTTAGCATGGTAATGGATATGACAATATTAATGTATTTGGTCTTGGCGAAATCGGTTGGTTGTTGCTGATGGTTATTGCTGCTGTTGTAGATTATTTCTGCTGCTTCTGCAAAGCAAGTACAGGAACTTGCTACTGGAAATACATACCCCGATATGGCGCTGTGAGTATTAAAGAGATACAGCTGCTGCACAAATAGCATATATAATAACCCCTAGCAGATCTATACAGGTGGAGCTAGGGAGGCGGAGGGTTTCTGAAAGCATGCTGCAAAATGCTCTAGTGAATGCTAACCAGCCATTTAAACATAAAGCAGCAAGTTGATTGTCTTAGAAGTGATATGAACCAATCAGTTTGGGCCAAGTAGTTTAACGCTGTTAATATCATCAGTTTGCAGTAATGACCCATCAGCCTGCGCCATCTAGAGTTTCATGACAGAACTTAGCATTTATTGGACTAGTTTAGGCTATTTTTTTTTTAAACCAAGGCTCAGTAGAGCCAAATGGGGGCATATGGTATCAAATCTAGCATAACATAAATTGGTATTATTATTAGGGTGACCACCTGGCAATAGATCTGTTGCGGGACAGTAGATGTGATTTTGCGGGACAATGCAGGACACGTGTGAAACATATACATTTACTACTGTTATGCTATGTAAATACTGATTTACATTTGTTGTCATTTGCGCTTAAGTGAGAGAAAACGCGTCCGTTTTGTGTGAGAGTGAAGAGAATCTACCTACGAGAGAAGAGATTTGTGCTCGGCCATTTTGATGCTCCTTTGCATTACAATAATGCGCTCTGGACATTTGTCATTAAAATAATGCCATAGAAACCGCCTCAAATGAACTATTAAAATAAGAAGAAAGTCGTGTCTGAAAGCTGAATCGATTTTTTTAATTGGTTAAAATGAATGGAGAATATCGTGTTTTTCCATGTGTGCTCGACCAGTTCCGTCAGTGGTGCTAGATTACTTGATGAGGTCTGCACATCCTCTGTGGAAACTACACTGCAAAAAGAATAAATAAAAAGCTTTCTAAAAAAGGCAAAAGAACGTATGTATGTTTTCTTAATATGACAATTTGATAAACCAACAAACTGATAAAAATGCAGGACATTTTCTCAAAATGTAACGTGCAGGTGAAATGCCGTGCAGTAGAACACAAAGTAGAACAGGTGGTCACCCTAATTATTATACCAATAAAATGTCACCTTTGACTAGTAGCCCATCAGAAAAAAAAACAAGAAAGCAGCAACTCAAAGCACAATTGACCCTTCATAAAGACCCTCCCCCTTATTAGTCAGTGAAAAATACAATGCAGAGTAAAGAGGACACTGACAACGTGCCAACAGACAAGACAGAGCAGCAAGTCTCAGTTTTCAAATTTTGCAATTTTTAAAGAAATTCATATAATAAATATTGTTTTGTGGCTTTTTAAAGTGTTGTGACAAATCGCTGTAGCGCCTCAGATCAAGCGCTACGTGAACCGATCATCTCTTCCTACTAGTTATAGCACAAAATAAACATGAACATCAGAAGATAACTTGTTTCAACCATGGAAAGTCCACTGATGTAAATCTACTGTCTGGTTTGTTTGGACAAAATGGCAGATTCTGCATTATGATTGGTCAGATCGCCTGTCAATCAAACTCCCTGTGAAGGTTCAATTGAGGGTGTTCTCACAAGTGTTTGTGGCTGAGAGGCTAATCCATGCAGAATGAACAGATTTGATCATTGTGGATAAGCCCCAGTTGCTTTTTGGGTGAAGGGCTGGCGGTTGTTTGCTTGTGACGTTAAATCTTCAATGCAATCATGCACACATTGGCCGTGAGGAGTTTCTGACAATTTGAGATATTAGCATTCAGATTGCCTCTACTGACAGTTTAATATAGAAACTTGCCATTGATATCTTATAAAGCGGCTCTAATTTTCTTTTTTTTTAAAAAACTAATTATGTTTTGCCACCTTGAAACCATCTAAAATACGTGAGTAACACAGGCTCTCGTTGAGCCGAGGGCACATAGTTAGCCATCCATGCGATGGCTTCGAGGCTGGTTTAAGGACAAGATGCAAGACAACCGGTGACTCACTGCTGTATGTAAGAAAGCTGCTGAATATCTCTTTTAATAAGCAGAAGAATGACTCATGTGGACTAAGTTTAGTTTGAAATCTTGATCTAACACTCTCGCAATTCAGCGAGGGCAAAGACAGCGCTCATTGTTCACTGTCTTCTGTTATCTACACGCTCTGACTTGATGCAGTCAGAGCTTTGACTGTCCTTCACAACTCAACAGGCAGTGATTTGAATTTCAGGCTAATTTAGTTAGCAGCGAGACTCTCTCCGGAGAATTCCACTCCGTATCTGAACATATGGACAGCGTCTCAGTGGTAAGGCTCCATTTGGGGGAAAATCTCCAATTAGTTAGAGAGACGCTTTCATGGCAGAGCTATTTTCCCCATCTTTATATTTAGATAATGAGTACTATCATATTTAGAACATTTGGTCATCTGGAGGTAATTAAATTCATCACACAGAGCAGACAATGATAGCTCATTAACATTAATACTGTAAGTCGAATACAACGTGTCGAAACTGTAGTATCAAGTTTAGTCATCAGGATTGCCTCGGGGGTCCGTTCGTGGTAAATTTTGACAGAAGTGTGTGGTGCTAATCCATACGGCCGGCTCCGTTATTGAAGGGAGCCGCGATGCATGAAATTAAGTGTTCACGTTGACCATCCCTCACCGTCCTCTTCTCCTCTCAGCTCGGCTAACTTTTGAGCTGCTCTCTGCACTGTAAGTTTAATTAGTACCAAAAACTGCTACCTTTGCTGTAAAGTCAAGAAAGAAACAGAGAAAGTCACAGCTCGGATCAATTCGCAGACTCCTCTGGAGTTTCACTCTAAGACACGAAGTCTAGTGTTGTGAATGCTAATGCTGGCGACTAGCGCACTGCTTCAAACCTCCACATCCGCCTTATCTCTGCGCAGGCACTTCAGAGAACTGCAAATGACCCCAAAAAAACAAGTTTGAGAAAAGTTGCTGAAAATTCAAGGGCAGCTTAACAAGATAAAAAGGAAGCACTAAGCCATTTTAGGGTGGTTGTTTAATATATTATCTTTTAATGAATACAATGATGGGGAAAGCAGTTGAGACAGATTAAATTTGTTTGACAAACTGGCTTATATTAGGCACTCATATTACCATACAGGCATATGAATTCTCTATTGACGTGTGCTACGGAGACTCTAAAGTATGAGATGTGAGCGAAAAAGGGATGTTTTAGTGCTTTCTCTCGCAATTATATCTTTGGGTAATTATACTGTATATAAATTGCGGGCATCAGGGAGTCGCTATTAATATGCGGGACGTTGAAATCGCGCACTTGCTTTTTACTTTCCCTTCAGAGATTCGCGATCACACGTACTCTGTGTATACTATGGAGCGGTAGTACCACACATTTTATAAGATTAGATGTTTGTCAGTGGTGCTCAGGATCTGCAAATCATTTGCCATTGTCCTATCCTCCTTACTCTCTTTATGTGGTAAGTGAAATTTCAAGAAACATTTTGCTCTCTAAGGTGAAACGGAATTTGCTCTTCCACAAGAAATCTATTATCAACTTTTTTCTGTCTGTAAGAGCGGGCGCGGCCATTTGTAAATTTTATGGCTTTCACATCTAGCTATTTTTTTTTAGCTGTACAAAACAGCTCATTTTGTTGCTTGATATTGCAAATTGTTGTGTCTTACCATATTATTTTAAAGAAGTTCACTTCCAGAACAAACATTTACAGATAATTTACTCACCCCCTTGTTATCCAAGATGTTCGTGTCTTTCTTTCTTCAGTCGAAAAGAAATTATGTTTTTTGAGGAAAACATTCCATAATTTCTCTCCATATAGTGGACTTCAATGGTGAGCCTGAGTTTGAATTTCCAAAATGCAGTTTCAGTGCAGCTTCAAAAGACCGTTTATATACAATTTATATACTTTTTAACCTCAAACGCTTGCCTTGACTGTTCTCTGTGATGTGCATGCGAACTCTGTGTAATCCTGGTCAATACAGTTAGGGTATGTTGAAAAACTCCAGTCTCATTTTCTTCTTCAACTTCAAAATCGTCCTACATCGCTGCAGAAGTACCATTTTAAGTGAATGTGCAAAGAAGATCAAACACCCTTTACAAAAAAAGGTAAGACAGTGATGTAGGATGATTTTAAAGTTGGAGAACAAAATGACATGGGAGTTTTTCGACACACCCTAACTGTATTGTCCCGGATTACACAGAGTTTGCACACGCATCGCAGAGAACAGGCAAGATGAGCGTTTCAGATTAAAAGGTATATTAATTGTACGTTTTTTTTTTTTTAGAAAATAACCGATCGTTTCGCTAGATAAGACCCTTTTCGCTCAGTTGGGATTGTGTAGAGCCCTTTGAAGCTGCATTGAAACTGCATTTTGGATGTTTCAAACTCACGGGCACCACTAAAGTCCACTATATGAAGAAAAATTCTGGAATGTTTTCCTCAAGAAACATAATTTCTTTACGACTGAAGAAAGAAAGACATGAACATCTTGGATGACAAGGGGGTTAGTAAATTATCTGTAAATTTTTGTTCTGAAAGTGAATTAATCCTTTTAATGTATCATCTTAATTATGAGCACACTGGTTTGTAGTGCAACAGTTTTACCGTTTACTGCACTTTTTGGTTATTTCCCTATAGCGGCTAATGAACTGGAAATCTCGCCAATAGGCTTACTTTCACGTTGATAAATAAGGTGGATAGAGAAGTTCACAAAGCTTGGTCTTTGCAAACGTTGCAAGCAGTGGTTGAACTGTGCAGAGGGTTTCAATGTAGCGTATCGAAATCAACATCATAACATCAACATTATTAATGCACAATTAATGTTACACATTTTAAAAAAGGAAAGAAGTCACATTCAATCCAGTGATTTAGAGGTGAAATTCATCAGCCTGATATGTACTGCATCATCCCAGGTCCAGCTATTTTAGTAGCACTCATTCATCCAATGAAAGCAACCAAAATTGCCATTCTATGCCAGTGGATGTATAATAATGTGTTTTATTAGCTCATCTACGCCAGTGAGCAGCTTGATAGCATTTGCATCCCACATTGCCACACAACGTAGACTGTATATTAGAATCTCAGATGCACAAAGATATTAAACTTGCACATAAATAAATCAGAAATCAAAAATAAACTGTGAAAAAAAAAAAAAAAAAAAGAATTTAAACCACATTTATATTTTTTATATAACTCTGAGTCTGGTTTAGCCTTAAACTACTTGTAATATTCTGCAAGTTTTCCAGTACATTTCTCTTTTTAATTAAAATCTCTATATTAAAAAAATGCAGTACGTCACGCTCTGAGGACAGAACAGAACTCTCTTGATACATCACACACTCCAAGTCAGATTGTTAAAAGAATGAGTATGTGTTCCTATATCATATGCACAGACGCATTCGTTTTCAAATAGCGAAGTTACTGAAAACTTGCCTGTGCCTCATGTTTTTGTAATTCAGGGCTTCAGTTCTCTTTTTCACTGAAAGCAGATTAATCATTGTGATAACTCTTTCTTAGTGTTGCTTGTTTTGTTTTTTTTTTTCTTGCCAAAATACCAATTAAAACTCAAACAAATAATTAATGAAACGCAGCTTTTAGCTGAAAGTGAATCATGTTTATTTTGCACTAAAACATCCTCCTTTGCTTTTAATCTGAAGTCACGACAGGAGCCATTTAATACTGAATGTGGAGGCCAGACATTTCAGTGGGAGCCTCGGTTTGGCCATATTTCATCGTTGTTCTCTCTGAGATATTTAAATAGATGATTCATAGCTCCTTCAATGACTCAGGGTATAAATTTTTCAGCAGTTCTAAATATAATTTATGTGGAGATATTGGTCTGTTCAGAATGTGACAAAAACGCCCTATAGACGGTTTTTCCAGTGTATCGCACAGATTCAGTTGTCAGTAAGTAGACAGTGAGTGTCTGTGCATGTCAAACACCTCGGATCATTTTTATCTGATGCTTTTTACCCAAAGCAACTCTAGAAAACCCAATTTCAAGGACAGCAAATCTCCCAAAAGCAAGTCTCGCAGTGTGTCTCAATTTCAGGGTTGTAAAAGACAAACGCTACGTGACTTCCACTGAACATCCAACCCGCCTTACGGCAGAATACACAGGCCACGGTAAGGTAATACTTTAATCTTGAAGTTTTTAAGCAGAAAAAAAAAGAATTTCAGTTAATCTTGGTAAAGGGTTTATTATGTCTTTGAGGTTTTCTGCTGTTTGGTGGTTTTGATAAAAGCCATGGTGACACCTTTCTCTAACAAATTTCCCCTTCCTGCACTGTAAAAAATGCAAATGCATATTTTCCAGTTTACGAAACATTTTGAGTCTCAAATACTAAAAAAAAAAAGCTCTTTTCTTGAATTGACATAAAAACCCTTGAGAGACCAAACAAAATTTCCCCAAATGTTGTCCCAACTAGTCAAACACAGTTGTCCGAACAAAGAATTTCATATTGTTGAAATGTAAAGGCTTTGTGAGTTCCCAGCATGCATTGCAGCATGAATAAATTATGCAGTTACTGTTATAGGATTATTGTTTATTTTGTTATTTGTTGCACTGCGATGTAAAGAGCTCATCTTTTTAACATTTGTTGACTGCAACCGTTCTTGAGGTTTGTGTCTCTAGTTTTGAGGCCTAGACTATGTTTAACCACTTACATCCGTTTGCTGGATATCTTAGTCTTGTAAGATGTTTTACAAACAAAGACAATGTTGTCTACATATTAGACTCAGTTTTAAGGTTTCTATAACAATTCACTGTTTGTCATTTGTAAATAAACAAAAAAATTGATACGTAAAAAAATTAATTACCTCAACGACGGTAATTGTTGTTTTAGTTGCTGTGACGAGAAATCTTATCTATTAGCAAAATAAGACAATCATGAACAAACTAATTTATGTTGGCTAAACAAAATATCTTTACTGAGCAAAACTAAAAAACTGTTGTTGAGAGAACTCAAAATTCTTTCTGCATCAAGTTTTCTAAACTATTTATTTTTTACAGTGTGTCCTCTGACACAATAATTCATAAAAAAAAACAAATAAATAAGCAAACAAATAAATAAAAGGACTTTATTAGTGAAGTATTGTGACACTTACACCTAAACTAATTCACATGAAAAAATCTATAATCTTATGTTACCATCTGCTGACTTCTACTTCTAAATACACACAAAAATGGGTCATCAGTTCAGCTATGCATTAAAATGAAAAGTTTTCTGCGGTTCCATGCCCAATCAGAATGGATTACATCTAGTTGAAGCAGCATTACAGTTCTGCACCCCTGAAAAATTGCAATAGTAGAAAAGCACAGCTGTGTCTGGGGGGCACTTTCTTATGCTACATAACCCAGTATAAATAGTGTGATTCGTCATTCCTACTTTGATGAGGACTATTATTTCTCATTTTAAAGCTGATGAAAACTCAACATTTAAGATTCCAGAATTTCGCTGAAAACGGGTCATTAAAAACCAAAGCAAAATCAATAAGCAGATTTTTAATATGCTTCATTGGTTCTTCTCTCCGTTCCTTTTCATTTCTAACCCTTTTCATCCTTTTCATCACAGCCTTCCCTCTTTCTATTTATGATTCATATTAGTATGCAGCATAACATTCAGAGTAAGTATATTTCTGTGTTGCGCTAATGAACCGCAATCTTGTCAACGGCAGTAGAACTAAACCAATATATTTCCCTTTAATGTTTTGGTTTTGCTGAGACAAAAGCAGTCTCCGTGATTCAGGGAAACAGTTCGTCTGAATGTTATACAACATGTCAGTTATTTGCTTATAGTACATGAATAATTCATTAGCTGCACAGCTCTATGATTATGATGGAAGTATAAATATTCATATGCATTTAATATTGTATAATGCAATTTTATTTATATTTATTTATTTGTTTGGTTGACTGATTCAGAAACAACCTTTCAATTGATTGATTTTTATTTATGCCCTTTAAACAGCAGGCAATGCAAATTAACAAACTGCGATGCAAATGTACAATGTCTTTGTGACACCTTATGAGAAGGAATGAAATACTACACAATGCTTTTTATCTGACCTTATATGTTGGACTTTAGAAAGTACTGAAAGATGACCTGCAGTTTGAAGCTGATCCACTAACCATTAGGCTACTGTGCATTGCCCTTGAAATGAATATGGCTTTACAACATCTGGGCTGCTGTTATTACGCAAGTATAAACTGGCACCATCTGTTTTCATTGACGTTAATTATCATTCCATTCTCCAGACTTCAATTTAGGCAACCATTTGGGAAGCAGGAACGCGTGGTTCAGCCGTCCATTGTTCCCATTCGAAATGAGAGCCAACTGTGAAAGCGTTCTTCTTTTAAATGAGCAAATATGACCAGTCAAATCCCAAAGAGCTTCATCTACTTGCATTTGAAGTAAAATGATGTGTAGTGCTCCACAGCTGAAAGCATATGGTGGTTTTTACATATCTACTAGTAACAGATGAACAATTGATTGTTAAGCATAATCTGTTATTAATCTATTATTGTTAGGACTGTAATAACCACCACATGCTTTCATTTACCAAGCATTAAACAATTATTATTATTACTAGTAGTAGTATTACAGTTACATTATTAGTGTGGTCATTAGTGTGGTAAATGGTCATCCATTATTAATATATTATTATTAGGACTGTTAGGATTAATTAATCTATTATTATATTATTATTATTATTATTAGTAGTAGTAGTAGTAGTAGTAGTATTGAAATAAACAAATAAGTAATTATTATTATTATTATTATTATTATTATTATTATTATTATTATTATTATTATTATTGAAATAAATAAATAGTAGCATATTATATATAGTAATATATTATTAATATATTATTATTAGGACTATTACTATTATTATTATTATTATTATTATTATTACAACTATCATATGTATTAAATAATAAATATATAATATTAATAATAATAATAATAATAATAATAATAATAATAATAATTATTATTATTATTATTATTATTAACCTGTTATTAATATATTATCATTTGGGCTGTTAGGATTGTTCATCTATTGTAATTATTATTATTAGTAGTAGTACTTTATAAATAAACAAACAAACAAATAAATAAATATACGTATTATTAAAATAAATAAATATTATCATAGTATATATAGTAATCTGTTATTATTAATCTATTATTATTATTATTATTATTATTATTATTATTATCATTATTAGAACAATTAGATTAGTATTATTATTAGAATATTTATTTATTGCAATCTGTTATTAATTTATTAGGACTGTAACAACCACCACATGCTTTCGTGTACCAACCATAATAATAATAATAATAATAATAATAATAATAATAATAATAATAATAATAATAATAATAGTTGTTGTTGTTGTTGTTAATACAAATATATATGATTAATTGCCCATAGGGGAATGTACAGCTGACGTACAGTATGTGCACTGGAGAAATCCAAAGAGACTGAAGGAAATGCACAAGAAAGCTGCTTTCAGAGCACATGACAGATGGACAGAGCTCTGACTGCTGACCCAGAGACGTACATACAGCTAAATGTGAATGCAAAAAAAAAAAAAGAATTACATAATGCAACATTGTATTCACACACTCTGAGCACAAACATACACACTCAGTGTAATGATGCATGAGCGGCAGCAATGAACTACGGCTCCATCTTGCAGCATCGCTATCAGAGGCTGATATCATCATTCACTTGTTTTACTGCTCTAATTGACACTGGATGCAAATATACTCCCCAAACTGTCAGCAACATCATCCCAAAATAGCCAGAACTGGACGTATTGAAAGATTTAAGTCAAAATGCCTGTCAACCAGTCCATGACAAATGCTCTAGCTGCACTGAAAGTGGTAAGGGGCAATAGTCAGCTGAATGTTGATTGGATCAGCTCGTTAAAAGCAGGTCCATCACTCATCCTTCTGTCTAAAGGAAAGGGAGATCATTTTTGCAGGGCAATAAAAGGAACAAATTCTGGATAAAAAGATTCAGTTCTCTTGTATTACACTGAGCAGAATCTATTACTGAGGTCAGCCTCACTGAGCAGAACACTGAGATGTCCTTTGCTGGACAACGGGACCATGGGTATGAATATAACGTTAACAGTTCATTAGTCTGGCAGGAATACGCAGTGGTACAGAACACATTCAGATACAGATCCGTGTCTGTGGTTGTAGCACATACATCCTGTCATGCATTTCTATATGAATAATAATGATATGTTCACCATAACTCACGGATTTCATTTGAACTAGTGGCATTTTATTCAAAGTCTTATGTGAAGGTAGCAACATGTTAACTTATCCTCCACTTTGCCCTTAAATGGTCCCCTCTTTTTCTTAAATAAATAACAAGAAAGATTTTAATGCTCACTTCGTCTATTATACGTCATATTATATATGAAAATTATTACATTCAGTGGCTTCTCCAACTTTTTTTAGTGATATTTAGTGCCACTTTATCAAGAAGTGATGATTTTGTTCTCTTTGAATGGAAACGATGCTTATTCGCAAATGTTTATGCAATATTCCAATTCTGCGACGAAATTCGCAACTTTGGATGGACCTTAACTACTGAAATTATTTAAGGAGGCCATACCTTTATGTAAAAATATTGTAGCATTGCATTGTAAAGGTAAATTGGCTGCTCATGTTGCAGTGCATTATGGGTGCTCATTTTCTTTGACTCTTGAGCAGAAGAGTATGACCATTAGTGAGGTGAGTTTGAGCTATGCATTTTTTTTAAGCTTGTTCTACAGTATATTGTCTCAAAATAAAAAGCTTTTGTTTTTAATGAGCTACTATAAAAGTATCATATATAATGCAATTTGTTTTTATCTGTCCCATAAATAATGAGGATGACAGCATTTAACTGAACTTTATCATTTTATATCAAAATACAGTTGAGGTCACAAGTTTACATACACCTCGCAGAATCTGCAAAATGCGAATTATTTTACTAAAATAGAAGAAATAAATTAAAAAAAAAAGTTTATTTAGTACTGACCTGAATAAGATATTTCATATAAAAGACAGTTATATATAGTCCACAAGAGAAAATAATAGTTTAATTTATAAAAATGACCTTGTTCAAAAGTTTCTTAATACTTTGTTGTTACCTAAATGATCCACAGCTGTGTTTTGTTGCTGTTATTTTTAACAGTTGAGTCCCTTGTTTGTCCTGAACAAATTCTTTGGTTTTTCAGCATTTTTGTGTATTTCAACCCTTTCCAACAATGACTGTATAATTTTGAGATTTATCTTTTTACACTGAGGGCAACTGAAAGATTCATATGCAACTATTACAGAAGGTTCAAACACTCACTAATGCTCCAGAAGGAAACACAATGCATTAAGAGCTGGGGGTGAAAACTTTTTGAATTTGAAGATCAGGGTAAATTTAGCTTATTTTGTCTTCGGGGAGACATGTATCTTCTGTAGCCTCTGATGGGCAGCACTAAATGAAAAAGAAAAAAAAAAAAAAGAAAAAAGATTTTTAGGCAAAATAAGAAAAATGTACACATCTTCATTCTGTTCAAAAGTTTTCACCCCCGGCTCTTAATTCATTGTTTTTCCTTCTGGAGCATCAGTGAGTGTTTGAACCTTCTGTAATAGTTGCATATGAGTCCCTCAGTGTGAAAAGATGAATCTCAAAATCATACAGTCATTGTTGGAAAGGGTTCAAATACACAAAAATGTTGAAGAACCAAAGAATTTGTGAGACCTGAAGGATAGAGGTTCTTTGCGCACAAAAAGTATTCTAAATTATAAAATTATAAAATTACGGTTGATGTTACATGGACTATTTTATCAATGTCCTTACTACCTTTCTGGGTCTTGATTGTGTCAGTTGCGTTGCTGTATATCCAGGGTCAAAAAGCTCTGATTTCAACAAAAATATCTTAATTTCTGTTACAAAGATAAATGAAGGATCTTACGGGTTTGTAATGACATAAGGGTAAGTAATTAATGACAGAATTTTTGGGTAAACTATCCCTTTAAATGTATAATTACACTGTAACAAGGGCACCGTACACTATAGCTGAACTACTTACTTAGTTAGCAGTGTTGTTACCTTTAGTTAGTTACGTGAGATATGCAGAGATAAAATTGTAATAACTATGCTGACACACACAAAACCTAGGGAAACAGAGTTCATTTTCTTAAAGCCACAGAGTCTCCTGTTGCGATTCCTGCTCACAATCATCAGCAGGTCTGAAACTGTTATTGCGAAGCTTAAGCAAGAACGAAAAATATGCGTCTGGTCAAAACTGCTGCAAGAAACATTAAAGCAGCTGGCATGAGGAGAGCCAGTGTGGAGGGACCACATGCTCCAAAACTCAACATGCAAAATGATTCTTCAGTGAGAGTGAAATGTGTTTTGACAGCAAATCAAGGCAGGAGAGAGGGATAGAGGGGAAAAAAAGGGAAGTGGGAGGAATATGAATAACCTGAAGTGGAATTGGGGAGGAAACAGCACTGAGAGTTATAATGTGGTCTGCTCTAGCTGTGCAGTCTGGTTTGTGATCGCTGTATCCTTTGAACCCAGCCTTATTTGTCTCCCCAGCATGACGCCGTCCACACGTCTGCATCACAGGAGGCAACAAACAAGCAAAGTAAAATCAACAGGTTCATAGCAATGATGTTCCACATCCAAAACAGAATGATTTTTTTTTTAGACTGTAATTATGACATCAGGGTCATGTACCTGTGCTAGGCTAGTTTGTTTTCTTCTGCTGCTGCTCACAACATGATCCTGGCAAGATTGTTTATAGTGGTATGATCCGTCCAGACACTCCCAATGGTCCAAAATACAGCTTTACTCCACACCGTCTTCAGATTTAAGCACTGTCAGAACCACGCTAGCAGCTTTATGTCTTGTGTGACGGGTCATATAAGTGCCAACTGCTGTAATAGTCACCAAACCACTGCTTTATCATGGGGAAAAATGTAATCAATGCATCTACTGTATATGAGTGATCTGTTTACAGACATGTTGGACCTACTATTCTTCTATTAAACACTGTAATTTTTGGTAACACCTAAAATAAGATCCTTTTGGTTAGAAGCATACAACTTTTGGTTTTAATAATGTATTAGTAAATATTGAAATGAACTTTAAGTAAGGGATAATATACATCCAGCCAGTTGTTATCGCAGAATGAAGCCCGACAAGTTTATCAGCAGCCTGACGCGAAGCGGGGGTCTGTTGTATAAGATTGAATGAATTTATTTTGTGATAACAATCGGCTGGATGTACATTATCTCGCTTATTATACGGCTACTTGCAACAAAAGTAAATAATTAGACACAAACCATTGATCTGATTTGAAATATCTGAATGCAAAACCTTCTGTTAAGAAAGCAGTTGCTAGCAAGTGGCAAGTTCAAACTAGACAGACATTTAAGGAATATGGTGCAGTTATAGCACTTATCGCACAGCATCTCACCACATAAATAATTAAGGTGATAAAAGATATTGATTTAAGATTTAAGTTTGATAGTTATCTTACAATCCAACAGTCATCACAAAATTTTAGCAGCTGCATTTGTATGAAACGAGAGAGCAAGTCCGCGATACCAGGATCACATAATCAAATATTTGTACAGATAATATAGATTTTGAATGAGTTGAGTGAGTTTAATCATCTTATTAGCCAACCAAATGCAAAGCTTCCATAAAGAAAAAAATGTTCCCAGCAAGCAAATAGCGCCTACTGCAGTTACCCGGATGAGCTTGTGTTATTAGTTTTAACCAGTTGTTATCAGGTAATAACATACCTTGGAATGTGGTGATTGACCAGTCAGAATCGAGTATTCCACAGAGCCATGTAATAATGTAGATTAATAAATGCTTTAGAAGTATTTTTATAATTAGAATTATTATTAGCTCACCTTAACTAATGTAGTCAACTAATGTTATCAAATGGAAGTGTTACTTTACATTTATTTCGTTTCCTTTCCTTGAAGGTGCTTTATGTAATTTTTTAACTTTACTAAAGCATAAAAATATTATAATATGTCACGTAACATGACATTTAGGAAACATGCTAAGTTCACATACTTGTTTCTTCGAAAAACAATATGCTACAGCCAGCTTTTTGATTTTGAAATGTGTGTTCCGTGACAGAATGGCTGTTTTTGTTTTGGTCTGTGTGATTCCGCCCACTGCCCGTTTACCCAATAGGATCGCAACACCCCTGGGTTGCCAGTTGCTGGAAAACACACCTTATTGCAGCCATGGAAGGCAGCAAACAAACTGGAACAGAGATCCCAGATTCTACCTGAGTTAAAAAGCCTCGTCATCCATCTAAAAAGCTCTATGACCAGAAGAATATTCACGCAACGCGATTTACTAACATTTGCGTTCGTCAAGTTACTGGTCGCCGACTTGGAATTATAAGGTTCTATCTGGCATTTTTGTCAAATGAGTTTTTCACATATTCTTATTCTGTGACAACTTATTTACATTATGTGATGTTTCTTTTGTAAGCTGTGTACATTTTGGCCCTTTTTGTTTTTAGAAAACAAAAAGGGTTCTTCTACAGAAGTCTATGGAACGCAAAAAATTTGAAGCTCAATATCTCAAAAGTGCTCAGAATGCAGATAGAACCATATAATTCCAAGGCGGTGTGGTACCATTATTTAACGCCCAAAAAGCATGTCTTAAAGCAGGCGGTAATTTGCGCAGTTATTGGTAGATTGTACTGGTAAGTTTGGAAATTAGATGTTGCGCCTGTGTTCTTTAATGTGCGCACTGTCAATATATCACATGCAGAATTTTCCCCTATTTAAAAACTTTTTTTGTACTTTCAACAGTTGATAGTGCAAACATATATAAACCTATGCTGGGGAAAAGCTCAGTGGCTAAAGATCTGGCATCCCAGAGTTCACAGGTTCAAACCTCTAAAGGTGTGATTCCAGAGAGACTACCGTTTTTCCTTTAAGCAAAGCACTTAACCTCCATGTGCTCCAAGAAGATTATCCCTGTACTATATACAGTAAATTACTTTAAATAAGAAAGCATCTGCTAAATGAATAATGTAATGTAATGGTGTTGCCGCATGGGATATCTGTGGAAGAACTGCAGCAGGCAGATTCATGTATCTGCTAACTTGTTTAAATTAAGCCTTTAGGTCACATCCAATTTAATGTACTCAGATGATGGACTTTAGGAAAAAAAAAGTGTGAGTGAGATTAATGAATTTATGTCTAGCTTTTTATTGTGTTTGTGTGTGGCTGGTTTTGTAGCTAACGTCATTGTTGGAACGCTTCAACTGTATTTTTTATGCTTGTTTGTTTACGTGACAACAACTGCAAAATTGGCTTTTTGGGAAAATTGACCTTTCCGTGCTACTTCCCATTCGGAGTAGACAAATTGACCAATCAGAGGACACTGAATGCTCAAACGCAGTTTGTGTCTTAAAATAGGGCCACATCAATATCATTTTTAGGGCAAATGTCATGTGGCACGGAGGTGATGAATGGAATATTTTCTCAGATCCATATCACTCAATTGATGCTTTTCTCTCCGTCACTGCCTGCAAACAGATTGATCACGTCCGGGATGACAGATGAGTGAAGGTCATTAGGGCATATTCTACCCACAGTGCTGTGCAATATCTTACACTGGCTCTGGACTGTGTTCAGCAAGCTCAGCCACAGATAATTATACAAGCAAAAGCTCTATTGATCGATTCAATAATTACAGAGCTGACCTCCAGGAACTGAAATACACCCAAACACAAACGCTTAAACTCAACACTTATTAGTCCCTATTAGATGTGCAACTTATTTGAAATAAGACGGCTTTAAAATCATGTTTAAAAGATAGTCTCTTTAAGTAATGTTAACCACAGACTGCTATTCTAATAACCCATAGGAAATTCTAGAGAGAACCCATCACACATTAGTCTTCCAGGTTGGCCACATTGGTAAATGTAAGTAAAAGCTCTATTTCAGTTTGAAGGAAAGAATTCACCAATAAATAAATAAATCCAAATTTAAAATTTTTTGAACTAAACTTTTAAAAACAACATGCAAAACCACTGCTATAGAAAACACCCATTTGTGTAATTCAATATTAAATAAAATTCAGAACTAAAGAATTGGCTCCCTTACGATTCAAGAAACAGAATTTGAATCAAACTGGTCTACATAACAGGAAGTTGAATCGGAATTAGAACTGAAATGACAAAGTAAGTTTTGATCCAGCAAAGTTTAATATAATATATAATATAATATAACATCTATCTATCTATCTATCTATCTGGCTTATAAACCTTCAACCATAAAGGATTGTTAAACATTTTTATTTCCATTCTACTTTCTAACATTTAAATTTTAACTGCCATTCATGCACCATGGAACCTTAATTCAAATTAAGGAACTCAATTTAAAAATTTAAACGGCATACTTAGTTCAAGTTATTTCCACTTGTGACAACTATCCCCAGTGTACCCTACTCCTAACTGAATTGCTGATGTTTCAGGGGTTTTCACCTCTGTAAAACCACAGCGACTGCAGTTGTAAGACTCCTCAAATTGCGGTAAGTTGGAGCTGGTTGCGCTAATCCAGCAGCATGCTTGACTCTCCTATCTCCTGTGCTTTCCTCTATGGAGAACTAAGAATGTGAGGACACAGAGCCTATCACACCCTATAAAAGGGATGGGGGATAAGTTGCACAGCCGGGGCGAAATGTTGGCTTTTCTGCCTACGGCCTTATCAGCCACTTACAGCTGCGGGCCCAGAAAACCAGATTTCTGCGTGTTCCACCCTGGAGGACAGAGAGATTCAAAGCAGCAGAACCTCCTCAATAAAACAGTGAGTGTTTGCAGTTTTAACTCAACTTAAATGCCATGACCCCTTAATTACACGCCACATTTTCTTTTGTGGCGTCTTTTCAAAAGAATCCAACCATTTCACTCATTTGTGTGACAATATTTCCAGACGGAAGAGTTCAGGATGAGACTATGCTCCTCTCCTAAAAATACAAGTGAACTGCTGTAGATGAAACTAGTGTCATTAGTCATTAGCGACGCTCCTACAGAAACATCTATATGCTTGTCCATGTGGCTTCAAGCAGCTAATTCCTGGTACACAAGTGATGCTGCTTCAGCAGATATGGATTATGCCCTTAAATCTAGTTTGCTAGGTAGACAAGGAGAGAGAGAGAGATAGAGGGAGAGAGAGAGAGGTAGAGGGAGAGAGGGGTTTTGTTGCCCTAATCAATGACTTTCAGGTTGTTCAATACTTCAATGCTATTTCTCTTTTCTCGTTGATTTTTAGTGATTAGATCATGACTTTGCACTTAACCTTAAAAAATGAACTTATAATGCCTGATTTTATTTCAAATCTGCTTTTCATCATTATCATTTAGATTCAGTAGGCCTATCTTCAACAAAGAGTTCTATGCAAATGTTTCCCCTAATGTGGTTTTAAAAAGCTTAACATTAAATACCATGTTTTTTTTTTTTGTTTTTTTTCATATTAAAGGGGTCATCGGATGCAAACTTCACTTTTCATGTTGTTTGAACATTAATGTGTGTTGGCAGTGTATGTACAAATCTACCCTATAACGATAAAAATCCATGCGGCGGTTTTTAATTAATCTATAAAAATAATATCCCCTTTTTCAAATCGAGCCGTTCTCAGATGCCTGTCGGTGTGGCGTCACACAGACAGAGGCCGCTCCCACCATAGTTGATTGACATGAGTGTTTTAGCTGTCACAGTCCAGTAACTTTCCTTGTTTCGATGCCGGAGCAGGGATGTAAGTTAGATAAGAATACCTCCGATTGAACGATTGAGGTGTTGTGTTGCTGGACGTAATAATGAACATAGTGGTCGTCATTTACTCCCGACATCTGAGCCGCTGAAGATGCAGTAGATTACATTTGTTTGTGAAGGGAATGCGCCTCCTGATCTACATATATCCGTCTATGTTTCGCGCGAATCATTCGTGATCCAGCTTCACTTACAGCAGAAGTGAGTATAAGTGTTTTTTTATGAATCTTTGCGATCGTCTTTCCTTATAACGTGGTAGTTAGGAAGTTTAGCGGCTAAATGGCTAAAGTAAACAAGCTCGTCTTTCCACAGAGAGAAGAGAGGGGCGGGGTGAGCAGAGCTCATTTGCATTTAAAGGAACAACCCCTTAGAATGAGATGATTTTTGCAGAGCTGCTTTTGGCAAGGTAAAAAGGGTGTTGTTTTACAAAACCATTGAGAATTTTTAATCAAAGTATATTAGAGACTTTTCATTAAGACCCTATGCGCTTTGCATTGCCGCTTGAAATGAGGCAGCTTGTCTCACCACATTAAAGAGCGCAAAAACAATATTTATTGTTTGGATTGTTTTTCTTTTTCTGTTTATTTGTTTTCCGGCGAAAAGTTGTGGCTGCTGAAATTTAGGTGCATCACTAAATCTATTACAGGCTATGCCGTTTTTTATGCAATAAATTGTGTGGAGTGTTAACACTAAAAAATCCAACAAGAGGAAGTGCACTTGTTGACAAGGGCTAATGAGCATCAAATGCTAAATGACAAATTAAAATTCATACACTAGGGTAATATAGACCAATTTGGAGTAGGCGTCACAGTTATGCCACTTGCAGCTACGCATTGTGGTGGCAGATAAACACTGGTAACAAGTGGAGGGAAACAGGTAAAATCCATGGAATAGGAGAAAAAATGTATTGTGCCTTTGGATGTCAAAATCAGAATGCAAATCATTTTTATAGAATACTGTTGTCAAAGACACCATTTGAAGCTAAACACAGACGTTTTAAAAAGACAGACTATGGATGAAACCTGCTGTGATTACTCTACTTTTAAAGCAAAAATTTGTCTACATAATATTCACATATGCAGTTCATGGTAGACATTTTGTGTTAGCCCTACAGTTACAGAACGAAATACTATTTAAAGGGGTCATCGGATGCTAAGTTCACTTTTTCATGTTGTTTGAACATTAATGTGTGTTGGCAGTGTATGTACACATCTACCCTATAATGATAAAAATCCATGCAGTGGTTTTTAATTAATCTGTAAAAATAATATCCCCTTTTTCAAATCGAGCCGTTCTCAGGTGGCTTCACACCAATAGAGGCCGCTTCCGCCATAGTTGTTTGACATGAGCGTCTTACCTCAGATCAGCTGTAAGAGTCCATCCTCTTTGTTTCGATGCCGGAGCAGGGATGTAAGTTGGACAAGAATATCTCCGATTGAGCGATTGAGGTGTTGTGTTGCTGGATGTAATATTGAACATAGTGGTCGTCATTTACTCCCGACATCTGAGCCACTAAAGATGCAGTAGATTACGTTTGTTTGTGAAGTGAAGGCACCTCCCGATCTACATATATCCGTCTATGTTCACGTGAATCATTCGTGATCCAGCTTCACTTACAGCAGAAGTGAGTATAAGGTTTTGTTTTTTTTTTTTTATGAATCTTTGCGATCGCCTTTCCTAATAATGTGCTAGTTATTAAGTTTAGTGGCTAAATGCGGCTAAAGTAAACAGGCTCATCTCTCCAAAGAGAAAAGAAGGGGGCAGGGCAAGCAGAGCTCATTAAAATTTAAAGCAACCTCGACCAGAATGATTTTTGCAGAGCTGATTTTGGCAAGGTAAAAAGGGTGGTTTTACACAACCATTGAGAATTTTTAACCAAAGTATATTATAGACGTTTCATTAAGACCCTAAAAAATCATATCAACTTGTGGAAAATGGGCATCCGATGACCCCTTTACACCTATAACAATTTACATAACATTTACCTATGTTATCTCACAATTCAGACTATTTTTTTCTTGTTAAATTTAAGTTTATATCTCCTAGTTAAGACTTTATAACTCAATTTAACTCAACAATTGCGAGTTTGTCAATTCTGAGGAAAAAAGACAGAAGTGTGGGATATAAACTCATCATTCTGAACCGAGGGGAAAAGAGAGAATGACAATGTTTTTTTTTAGAATTGTGAGATAAAATGTCAAAATTGCAAGAATAAAGCCATAATTTTGAAATATTAAACTCAAATTTACTTCTTCTTTTTTTTTTTTTTTTTTAATTCCTTAATGGCTTCCATAGACTGCTACTTGAAAACTGTCATTTTCTGCCACCAGATAGGCTCCGCCTACAAAAAAACCCCCGTCATCCCTGTTTGCAAACAAGAAATTGGTCTATATTTGCATAGTATAAGTATAGCTATAGTACTGTATGCAACTTCAATCAGTGTCACATAACAGAATATGCAATACATACAATACGATGTTAGATTGTGTTTCACTACAGATCTAGCTGTAGTTTATCCCCTTCTAGATTACGCAGATGTGTCCATAGTCAATACCAATGCTCCTGAGTTACTCAATACCAGCAACAAATATTATGTGGTAACTCAATGCCTGAATACATTATGAGAAAAACCGTGTTTCTGAAAGGCAGTTGCGCAGCTATGGATGACTTATTACTTCAATTTATGATTTTAAATCACATTACAGGACCTGTAAAACAATTTACTTCTCAGCTCGCAGCACAGCACGCACAACAGCCAGGCAGTTCTTCAGCATGACCTAGAGGAAAACGTGTGCAAATAGTTAGACAGATGGTGCATGCCGGCGTGAGGAGTGTTAACCGCTGCCCCTCCAAGACCTTCAATCATCTGCACCATCAGCCCTGAATGAGTCATTTTCTGTGTGTCCATCATTTCATTACTGCAGGAAGAGAGCCACCTGTATTCCAGCACCTCCACTCAACACTACAGCCATTCTCAGACAGATGGTGGGTGACATGTGATCGGGAGAGAGATGGCTCTCAGAATAAAGCTGTTCTGACTGCATTGAGAAGCCGCCCATTGTTTTGCTTCCTCATCAGTGGCTCGGGGTCTGCTTTGAGCTTGAAGTTTGCTTGTTCCCCTATAGACCTGGTTGCATGATTTATTGCTTAAGTGCTTAAAATGTGCAGCACGCTATCATTGCGGTACTGAGGCCACATTTCATTAGCTTCCCCTTGAATTTGGAGAGGCGCCGGAGCTCTAATCTCGTATCCTGACTTGGAAAAGATAATTATAGCAGAACTCTGCCTTAAAAAGGTTTTGTTGCATGCTATGCAGAGTGAGATACTATGTTCCACTGGTAGATAACCGTCCACAACGAATAGCTAAGAATGACCAATTAGACATTAACGCTGCTGGAATAGATCATTGTTCTTCAGCGTGGTATTTATAAATCTGATTTGCATTCTCTCTCTCCCCTCTGCTCAGTTACAGTTAACTTAATCAGCCTGTAATGTTGCACGTTTAATCATATTAGAACATGTATGATGAATGCAAACGAATAACTCTGTAACGTCCAATTAGCGTCATGTTAATAGATGTTATATCAAGATGTAGCGTGATCTTGTTGTGCCTGTTTGTGGAAGTGCCATTTGATTATGCTTGTTTTTGTCAACAGGGGACAACTGACATTAGTTTAACCCCACAGCTAAGTTTAACCTAAAATCCACAAACAGGTCAGAAATAGCATATAAAACACAACAAATTTACTTTTTAATTTAAAGATGCATTTAGATGCATAAATTATATAATTTTTATAACTAAAGCTAAAATATATTTATTCAAATCTACTTGCTTTTTGTGTGTGTGTCTGTGTCTGTTTTTTTTTTTTTTTTTTACAAAAATAGAGCTCAGCCAAAAAAAAATAAAAATAAATAAATAAAATCTATATTTACAAATGAATTAAAACCAATTTTTCTATCCTTTGTGGGTCTGCAAAATGGCAGCTTGCTATTTATTTTCAATCTAAATATAAGAAAAAAGAACATGATATTTAACATTACCTGTGTAGTTAAATATTTAAATAACAGATGGGAAAGAACATTTTGACCCACATTTGTAAGCTCTCTTATTTCATGTAAAAATAACCTCAATTGTCCTCAACCCACCTCAACTGTCAGCTGAAATTTAACATTAAACTCTTGCATTAAATGGTTCCAAAAAAGTTTGCTATGAAGTGAAATAAAGGATAAGGTAAAAGGAAACTGCACGTCTGGTGTAGGTGATTTGAATGACAATCTAATTTGCATATCAAACTTTACAATAAATATTTATACTCTCATAATTCATTCCGGCTGATATTGTTTTTTTTTTTTTTAAGTCCAGAGCTCTTTCATTATTTATTCATAAACATGATTAATATTCACAAGAAACATTACCATATTGCAGTCAAATACCGGTTGTTCCGGTGAATAACTTGGAGGGTCACCTTTTCCGCACCTTCCTCCTCAGCTGTCGCTGCCTTTTAAGACAAGTAATGGTTTACATCTGATCTGACAAATGAGCTTTTGCAGCCTTTCTCGCATTAGCATTTCAAAAGGTGTGGTTGCCTCCCCGATCTGTGATAAAGGCTGGAGAGATTACAGAAGGGGTTTGGAGAAACTTTGTGCTGCCAACTGGTTCCATGAAGAAATCATTTCTGACAACAGCACAACTCTTTGAAGAGAGTTTCCAGGGATTACGGCTGTAGGAACTCTGCTTCCCCACAACCTGCTTTAATGCAGGTCAGCACACAAGAGACCCTGTATGATGTTTTTGAGTAACATTTGAGTAAAGCTACGCTGCTTGACTAAAGCTTCAATAAAGGAAAGACATGACTGACCTTCAAAAGTATTGTCGGAAATCCCTCTACAATTAATAATAAATATATCAATCCCTTTCTAAGGGGCCCTTTGTAAAATAAAAAGCATATACTACTATTATTATTCTTATTGCTGTTATTAATATTCACATTCACTGACTTTGACATTGTTTTCATAATATGTGAGACTGGACCACACTTTGTCTATTCAAGTGTACATCATACTTATATTATCATGTTACAGCAATGTGGGTGAGCAGCTGACAGATGTGGCTGTATTAAAAGTGTTTGGCTTTCTAATACAAAGAGTCTCTGAGAAACTAAAGGAAGTGTTGCAACCGTCCCTACTCTCCCCTCATCTTGAAAAAAGGTGATTGCTGATTATGATCTCTCTTTAACGGTTGGTCATTTTCTAAAAAAAAAAAAAGAAAAAAAAAAGATATACTTTTTAACCACAAATGCTCGCCTTGCACTAGCTCTGTGATTCATGTCTACGACTTCACGCATTACGCAATCACGTTGGAAAGTCACGCGCAGTTCTTCGTTTGGGTACTCCGGTTCAAAAAGGTAGGATAGGGCAAAACTTATTTTCTACTCCACCTTCAAAATCATCCGATATTGTTATTTTACCTTTTTTTTTTTTTGTAAAGGGCATTGGACTTTCTTTGCACATTCGCTTTGTAGACATTGGGTACTTCCGCCTACATCACGTGTGACTAGGGTGACCACCACCAAACAAACCAATTATGGGAAAATCACTAATTTTGTGTGGAACAATGTGGGACATGTTACCAAAACTAAAATATAACCTGAAACTGTTATATAATGTCTAACAATACAAAACATTTGTATTCTGCCTTTTAGCTCGTAAAAATACTTTGTCCTTTAGTCCCTTGCAGAAAACACCATTACACCACAATGCAACATAATTGAAGAACATTTTCTCTTTTTTTGTTGCCATTATGACCCCTTGTAAAATAGCTTTTACTTTACTGAATTATCCGGAACATGGGCAAGTTTGTTTTTGACAGGGAACACAGGAAATCACCCGTTCCAGATTTTGATTGACAGCCGTCACAGCCTCTAGGTGACCATGTTTACTCCTTTCTTTTCATCCAGTGGATAGGATTTTTAAAAAACGGCTGTTGTATTTGTGTAAGATGGGTTAGATTGTGTGAAGCGCTGTTAAATATAGGTGAACTACCCTGCAAAAGAATAAATAAAAATCTTTCTTAAAAATGCAAAAGAACACATCACATTTTCTTAAAATGACAGTTAAAAAACAGACTGATGAAAATGCAGGACATTTCCTCAATATGCGACGTGCAGGACAAGGGGTGAAAATGCTGTGTGGTACAATGCAAAGCAGGACGGGTGGTCACCATACGCATTACCTTTTCAACGTAATGCATGAAGTCGTGCAAACATTTGTGGTTAAAAACTACATAAATGTTTTTTTTTTTTTTTAGAAAATGGCAGATTGTTTTGCTAGATAAGACACTTATTCCTCGGTTGGGATTGTGTAGAGCCCTTTGAAGCTGAATTGAAGGCGCAATCAGGACCTTCAACCCGTTGATCCCCATTGAAGTCCACTATATGGAGAAAAATCCTGGAATGTTTTTATTTTCTCAAAAACCTTAATTTCTTTTCGACTGAAGAAAGATATCAACATCTTGGATGCCATGGGGGTGAATAAATTCTGGACGTGAACTAATCCTGTAAGATTTGAATTGTTCCAGTCATGTTTTCTAATCAGACTGGCTCATATTCTTCACTTTACAACCATCACACTAGGACAACACATTCTCTTTTCTTCTGAGTTCATTGTGTGTGACTGACTGCTGCCACCATGCTAAACGTACACATCTGACACCCTTACTAAACCCCAAAATAATCTTATCACCAAGAATTACAGACAGCAATCATGCTGACAGCCATCTCTGGGAGTTGAAGTTAGCTATTCAATATCGGTTATGCTTATCCTTAACAGACAGATGCTCTCTCCTCTTTTGCCCACAGGCTCAGTTCCTGCTGGACACTGATAAATCGCAGTCACAGCTATTGCTATTTGCCTGGAAAGACAAAAGCTGACGCCGACTGAATCGCTCCCCGACGAGTAATCTGCACTTGGTGGGCAGTTGAAAAGAATATGATAACCCTGACGTCACCTCAATTTCGAAATGCTCGTCCGCTCCCTCCTGCCTGCTCCCACGTCTTGACAGAGGTTGCGGAGGTTATAAATGATCCACAAGTCTGTGGCTCTTTGGATAGGATGCTTTCTTTTATTTGAGATAGTGTCCAGCCTATTTGCAGTTAATGTTGTGCCAGAACTCTGACAGAAGGACAGCTAATGTGCCCCATACGGGTGCTAAACAAATACAAAGCCTTCGCATATAGTACGAAGGAGTCACTCACTGCGCTACAGCGACAGTGTGAAGTATGTTGTGTAATAGCTCATGTAGAAGAGGCCAGAGTTCACATCCACTTGAAAAGCTGCTAAGAATTGTCCTGTGGGTTTTGTTAGTGCTTACAGGTAGAAAGAGATTTTAATACAGAAAATGAAGTGAAATAAGACTTGAGTCTCATATTTGTACTCTTGTACATGTACAGTCATTATACAGGGGTTGGACAATGAAACTGAAACACCTGGTTTTAGATCACAACTAGTATGATATTGGGCCTCCTTTTGCAGCTAATACAACATCATTTCATCGTGGGAGTGACAAATACAAGTCCTGCAAAGCAGCCAGAGGGATTTTGAGCCATTTTCCTCTTGCAGAACAGTGGCCAGGTCACTATGTGATGCTGATGTGGGAAAACGTTTCCTGACTCGCTCCTCCAAAACACCCCAAAGTGGCTCAATAATATTCAGATCTGGTGACTATGCAGGTCATGGGAGATGTTCAACTTAATTTTGATGTTCATTAAACCAGTCTGTCACCAGTCTTGCTGTGTGTATTGGTGCATTATTATCCTGATACAGAGCACTACCTTCAAGGTACAATGTTTGAACCATTGGGTGCACATAATGAAACTTTACACTCTGCTCTAACTGGTGTAATGTACAATAAGTGAAGATTGGGCACCAGACAGCGCAAATATAGCCATGAGACCTCCAATACTATATTGGCGAGTGTTTCAGTTTCATTGTCCAACCCCTGTATATATACAGATGTCTTTTGTAGGCTAAACCAAAAAGAGTCTATATGTATGAGTAAGATCACATCATTAGATAAACATAATCTCAGTTAATATTATTTAGATATTATTATTGGATTGAATTCTGGCTATGACATTCATACCTGAACCCTTGAAATATGCCAATTTAAGCCAATTATGCTCACCAAGGCTGCATTTGATCAAAACTGCAGTACAAACAGCAATTTTGTAGAATATTATTACAATTTAAAATAACTATTTTCTATTTTGTTTAAAATTTAATTTATCTATTTGATAAAAATGTATTATTTTTTCATGGCGAAGCTGAATTTTAGCAGCCATTACTCTAGTCTTCAGTGTCACATAATCCTTAAGAAATCATTCTAATATGCTGCTTTGGTGCTCAGGTTTCTTCTTCTGTCTTTTTTTTCTTCTTCAGAATATTCAGAAACCATGAATAGTTTTTTTGAGGATTCTTTGATGAATAGAAAGTTTAAAATGACAGAATTTATTTTAAATTCAAATCTTTTATAACATCTTAACTTAGTTTGTCTTTACTCTCACTTTTCATTAGTTTATGTTGTCCTTGCTGAATAAAAGCATTCATTTTTTAAATAAAAAAAAAGCTCTGACTCCAAACTTTTGAACATTTGTGTAATTTAATTTAATTTTTACATTTTATTTTGTTACCTGTCTGTTACATTTTTTAGCTTTGAACAAATTAAAGTAAAAAAAGAAACTTTATTTGTAATTAGCAGATAAAAAAAAAGAAAGAAGCATTCTGCTGAATTTGGAAACTTGGCAAAGAACATAACTTTGACATGGAAATCCACAGCTTTGATTTTAAGATGTGGGTGTATTACATCATGTGAATATGGCAGCTCCCAATAAGTTGGTTTATATACCTTTAAGCACATAAAATGCACTGATGAGTAAACGTGAAAACTTGTTTCTCACACATTGAGACAGGTGCACAAACAGTAAATGATCTCTTTTGATAACCGTACATCTGCAGAACACATGCTAGCATTGCACAGCATCATTTATCCTCCACACTTTATTTGCCAGGAGAATTTTCTGTTGACAATCAAACACCTGCACAAACTAGCTTTTCTGTTCTCTTTCCTTGTACAGTGAAAGACAAAAAAAAATGCTCAAATTCTTAAAATACAAAATCAAAAGTTTGGGGACCCTTGGTTACTGTGTGTGGTTACCTGGATGATCAATGGCTATGTTTTTGTTTAGTGATAGTTGTTCATGAGTCCCTTGTTTGTTAAGTTAAACTGTTAAACTGAGCACTGTTCTTCAGAAAAATCCTCCAGGTCCTGCAGATTCTTGAGTTTTCCAGCATCTTTTGCATATTTGAACCCTTTCCAGCAGTGACTGTATGATTTTGAGATCCATCTTTCCACACTGAGGACAATTGAGGGACTCAAACACAACTATTAAAAAAGGTTCAAACATTCACTGATGCTCCAGTAGGAAACACAATGCATTAAGAGTCGGGGGTTGAAAACTGTTGAATTTGAAGATCAAGGTAAATTGTACTTAATTTGTCTACCAGGAAACATGCAAGTATCTTCTGTTGCTTCCGAAGGGCAGTACTAAATGGAAAACAAATATATTTCAACAAAATAAGAAAAATGTGGACAGCTCAATCTTGTTCAAAAGTTTTCAACCCCTGGCTCTTAATGTATCGTGTTTCCTTCTGGAGCATCAGTGAATGTTTGAACCTTTTTTTAATAGTTGTGTTTGAGTCCCTCAGTTGTCCTCAGTGTGAAAAGATGGATCTCAAAATCATACAGTCACTGCTGGAAAGGGTTCAGATATGCAAAAAATGCTGGAAAACTAAAGAATCTGCAGGACCTCAAGGATTTTTCTGAAGAACAGTGCTCAGTTTAACTGATCCAGGTAACCACACACAGTATTAAGAACCAATGGTTCCTAAACTTTTAAAGGGGGTTATTTTAATTATTAAATAACAATACAATATTTTAATATTGTAAATTTATTGTGGACTATATGTAAACATCTTTTATGTAAAAATATCTTACTCAGGACAGGACTAAATAAAAAATAATATTGAGAATTTTATATAATCTCTCTTGTTTTGTTCAAAATATTTTTACAGATTCTGCAGAGGGTTCCCAAACTTTCACATACCACTGTATGTAGGTCTGCATCATCTTCTGCATCTTATCAATCGAACGACACCTTTATGATTGGATAACAGAAATACTTCACATCCGAATTATAAAGAATATAAAGCTAAAGGCGAATTATAGAACGACAAATAGTGTGAAGCAGAAAAATAATTTCACAGGGACTAACAAAAAGTTTAATAATAAACTAAACTGGAATAAAACACAGCACAAAACTGTAAGCAATAAAACAAACCCTGCAGATCTGAATCTAACATAATTGAGAGCAGATTAAACTCACTTACGTATGTAAATGGATCTCAGTATCTCACACTAAAGTAGGACTTTTTGCTCTGAATATCTAAATTGTATCTAAATGATCTACTTTGTACTTATACAATCTTTCAGAAACTGTAGCATTGCAGATCTCATTAAACTAGGTGCCACTGGCTTTCTTTTTTACAGTAAATGCAGCAGTTTTTTCCTCCACAGCTTTTCTTATCTTCCACATTGCATACTCTTACGCATAAATACCTGAATTTCATGGACGACTTTGGTAAGGGAAACACTGCAGCCATAGGCAAACACTGAGAGCAGAGACGTGGGCACAGAGCTCAAAGCTGCGTTCTGCTCTGTTAGCACATTACCATGACACAGCGGACAGGGGGGTTAAAGATATACACAAAGTCTCCAGAGTCTGGAAGAGAATTAGCCGCTGACATTACAGGCAACTAACGCAACATCGTCAGCAGATAAACTGTGCTTTTGTACTGATCTTCAGTCAGTGGTTATCACAGTTACAGACCCAAGTACAAACCCAGCTACATTTGTACACAGTCAAACACATCCAGACAAACAATTGAAGTTAATGGTCAGAGCTGAAAACCTGCTCAATTAACAATGACACACAGAACTCTTTTTGAATGTTAAAAATAAACATTAATAGTTCAGCCAAAAATGCATCCAGTCATTATTTACTCCCACCCATAAAAGGAGAATTTGAGAAGAATCTCACAAATTCTGATCCAGTTGGAGTGGTTTTCAAGTTAAATGAGTAGTTTGGCTTTGGTTTTGGTTTTACTGGCTATAAAGGGAACTGTAATGGTTTTAATGGAAACTGTAATGGTGCCTATTGGTCTCTACTGGTAATTGGTCTTGTTAAAACCACTAAATCCTAATGGAATGTGTCCCAAAACACACTACAAGAAAACCATTTTTTTAAGGTTTTAATTGTTAAAAGCTGACGGTTTGTAATGTTTGTAATGGTATTTGTAGTGGAAACCATTAGAATTTCTGTGATGGTTTCTATTGTCACCATCACCATAATCCACACAATTCCAATCCATCAGTCTTGTGAAAAGCTGCATGTTTTTAATACACAAATTCATTATTAAACAATTTTAACATTTAAATGTAATTTCTGGCCAAAATATGAGTTCATAATCCATAATAACGCTTCAGTAAAAAAAAAAAAAGGAAGTCAACCCCTTGTTGTCCTCTCACATCAAAATCCCCCAACATATTTGCTTCAAGTTGTTTTAACCCTTAAAGACTTAGAACATTTTTGGGGCACCTGACATGCCTGCACATTTCTTTGTTTTTTTTCAGACCTATTCTACCAGTCAGCATCAAGTGTCTTATATCACTGTAAACAGGAGAACTTGAAGTTTCAGTCTAGCTAATTTAAAGTCCCAATTTTTCTTTTGTCTTCTCTAAGAATGAATGAATTTCCAAAATTTTAAGAAAATCGCAGGTTTAAGAAAATGGAGGTTTTTTACTGTGTACTCAAACAGAAATTCATGAAGTTTGGATTTTTTTTTACTTTAGAAAGTTGTATTTGGGTGTTTTACACTTCAAAATAAAATTGTATCTACATATAACATTCCCCAAGCAAGTTATAGCCATTTATTACAATATTGTTATAGGCGCTTTTCAGTGAAAAAGAGGTCTATTTAGTTTATTGACAATATAGATGTGTTCAAAAATGTTATGTAAATGGAAACAGTATTATGTAATAGCAAAACAGTTCTGTTTCTTTTTTCCAGAGAAATATTTTTTCAGTCAGAATTTGAACAACAAATGCAAACAGTGCATATATAGGCATCAACAATCATTCCTGCTTGGCTGAGAGGAACGAAATGCATTGGTTTCCTCTGATGAATCAATGTGATTAAAATGTGATGACGTAATCACGTTCACTACAGAGCCTCTGAGTATCCAAATGAGACAAACGTGATACAAGAAAAAAAATGTAGAATCTACTTTTTAAAGCATTCAGATTGGATGAGCGATTCAAAAGTTATTAAATATTTAAGTACAATAGTTATTTTTAGCCGCTGGTGGCTGTCTCTGTCTTTGAGGGTTAATTGGTGTTTGATCTCTGCATATTTCTCTCCTGATTCAGACTTTTAGATGACTATTTGATTAGAGAAAGCAATATCAATATCAAAAAACACGCTGCTTTTCACTTCACAAGACGTTAATTAATGGACTGGAGTCGTGTGGATTACTTGTGGATTATTGTATTGTTTTTATCAGATGTTTGGACTCATTCTGACGGCACCCATTCAGTGCAAACTCTTCTACATGTTGGATGGCCTGTGTGGAGTAAAAGAAAGTCATGCATGTTTTAAATAAATAAAGGTGAGAAAATAATGACAGAATTTTCATTTTTAGGTGCACTGTCCCTTTAAAGATAAACAGAACCAGGGAAAAAAAATGCCTGACAGAAAGTTTTGTGTGCCATCAGGCTGATAGGACAGTTAAATAAGTGGACACACTGCATTCAAAGCATGAGAGGACTGGTTTCGCTTGACTGCTCTGATGTGGAATAGAAAGACAGCTGCAGTCTGCTGTTACTGTAAAGAGCATTAGAGCATTTTCCTATTTCTGTCCACCTTTTGTGATGGATTTTCATATTTTAAAAAAGTCTTCATCTGGGATATGGGTAAAATCATAAAATAAATTCACAAAGACATTTGAAAAATAACAAAAATAAACTGACATTTTAACGTGACCTTCAAATATACATACGCACACACAAAATAATATATGAGATATGTTTGTTTTAATAAAAATCAACCTCGTGGATATAAAAAGCACCCGAAGCGAAAGAAAACCCTGGTGGAAGTACGTGAAATCAGACTAAATTAAACAAAGGATTAACATTTGACAGGCACATTATGGTAATTGTCAGTGTTTGACTGCAGTCATGGTGGTGGCATCAGAATTTGTGTGCGTTATCTGTTCACCTTGCCCCTTCATGGCCTCCACTTATGTGTGAATTCAAAAGGCAGAGAAAAAGCATAAATACTGGAGCTTAAAAATTTGATTGAATCTCTGGAGGGCAACGAATGGGACGAGGAGAAAGGGATATAACTTCATCTACCTGTCACCATTCGTCTACGGGAAAATCAATCACAATGAAAAAGGAGGGGAAATTGAGATGGTAACATATTCTTTTTTTCCCCTCCTCTTCCTCAGGAAGCATCATCTGTCAGTCCCTCCTGAAAAAGGCATGAGAAACTATTTGCAGGTCAGATCAGAAGATGAGGACTTCTCAATCCATCAGGTACGGGTAGAGGCCTGGACCTTGATGCTCTTTACCTGGGACAGGCTGTGTAGCGAGAGAGTTTTTCAGGTGTTAGGAGGCTACAAAGGGAGACTGATGTGCGTGAGAAGTGAGCCTGAGGTCGTTTTCATCGTTTCAAAGATCACTGAGCTCACTGGGTTCATGCAACGGTTCATAGTTCAAAGGCAGCTGGAACATGTGATAAGTCACTTCTGCCATGGCAAGTCTGACAAGATATTAATATTCCAGCCATGTAGCGTGAACATACAACCCATCTGTCAAAGTTTATTCGCACACAGAATGTTTACAAATTGCCCTGTAGAGTCAGTGTTTTGCATGTGTCAGGCTCACCTGGATCCATCTGTATCTTCAAACCAGGGTTGAGCAAAATTTAGAATTGAATCTATCTGCACTACCATTCAAAAGATGTTTTTTTTTAAATGTTTTTGAAATTCTCTTACCAAGGTTGCATTTATCTGATTATTACATCAATTATACGGTAAATGTTTTAAAGGATTAGTTCACTCCAGAATTAAATTTCCTGATAAATTACTCACCCCCACATCATCCAAGATGTTCATATCTTTCTTTCTTCAGTCCAAAAGAAATTAAGGTTTATGAGGAAAACATTCCAGGATTTTTCTCCATATAGTGGACTTCAATGGAAGCCAACAGGTTGAAGATCTAAATTGCAGTTTCATTTAAAGGACTCTACACATTCCCAGCCAAGGAATAAGGGTCTTTTCTAGTGAAAGGTCATGCGTGATGTTGGCGTGTTTACAAGGCGAACGTGCAAAGAAAGTCAAAAGCCCTAAAACATCAACGTTGGATGACTTTGAAGTTGGAGGAGAAAATTTAGATGTTTTTCACCCTACTTTTCTGAACTGGAGTACACAGACGAAGAACTAACATCACGAAGCAAGATGAGCATTTGTGGTTAAAAAGTATATACATTTTTTTATTTTTAGAAAATGACCAATAATTTTGCTAGATAAGACCCTTATTCCTCGGCTGTAGAGCTGCATTGAAACTTGCAATTTGTCAAGCCAACATTTAACATCTGTCTTCACATACTATACTTTGTTTTTCTATTTAAAAATGACATTTCAAATTAGTTTTTTCATTTTAGTTGTACCTCTTTTATCCTGATACTTCAATTGAAATGACATTCAAATTAAATTTAAATAAAAAAGGCACTGTCAGTTTAATTATGATGCATAACCTTGCTTCAAACTTTTTGACAAACAATGCAGAAAGCCCTAGATGGCAATTAATCTATCTACAAAGAGTTGGAACACTTTGTGGATGGGAAAAAATCCACATGAATGTAAAATGAGTGGAAGCTCCCAGTACTTAATCGTGCTGAAAAAACAAGGCTTCATGTGTCTGTGTCTGTGTTTGACTGACTTACACACAAACAGAGAGAGATGGCGTGTCCTGGGCTGAAAGAAAGGCCCATGGGTGTCTCTGCATAATCCAGAACATAGTCTTTGATGCTGCATCTTACAGCCTGTGAGAAACCCAGCTCATCTGAAATGCACCAAGCACAAACAAACATTCCTTCAACCTCCTAATATTGTAATTGGAAGATAAGAGCTGCTCCATAAGTGATGAGCATTAGGAAAGTGCAGCTGGCGCAGGGAAGCAGGCGGGCCGCATGGATGTGCAGCCAGTCAGGCAGAAGCTTCTTCGGATCACTCTTCTTCCCATTCCGTCTAATTCTTTCTCCCTCTATTTCTCCCTCTCCACTACTTTCTGTCTCTCTGCATGAAAGAGTATGCCTCGCTGCACGGCACGCGACGTCACCGAGAGCTACGCAGATGATTCATAGTGCAAATTATTTTGGGTGAAAAGACAGAAGTTGTCTGCCTTCTGATGTGCTATTTTTAGACACTTCCAGCAAGTCGTGTCTATGTATATTTTGCAGAGTTTTTAGTCGTGAAAATTAATTGGAAACCAGCTTTGTAATTAACGGGTTTGGCTAGGCTTCTTAATTCCAGTGAACTCTAGGGATGTGAATCGAAGGGAATTTAATGATTCCTCTTAATGATTCTAGTTCCTTAACGGTGCAATTAATGATTCTTTTAGTACTTCTGAGGAATAAATATTTGGAATAAACAAATACATCTCTTACGGCATTTAATGCCGTCTGCAGTCTGTTGCCAAATGAGATGACATCATTCGTATATAATTCTTTGCAAAGGTGTTTACAAATTATAATCTAATCTAATCCGCAATTTTCAGCCACATATGTACTCATTTAAGTAACCTTTATAAAATTGACTGTTATTCCTTATGGGGCATAAATTATTGTATTATTGTAATTTCTTTCTTACTTTGCAAGGCAATACTTTTTTAAACAAGAAAACCTTTAAGAAATGAAACACAGCAAAACTATGTATGTTTTCTCTAAAAGGAACTCGACCATAAGTGTCATTCATTCAGTAACTGGACTAGCTGTTTCACTAGATGGGTTTCCATGCAAAGTATTTCTGAATAAGCACCGTTTCCATCCAACAAAATAGTTACCTCCTGATAAACTGGCACTAAATATCACTAAGAAAAGTAGGAGAAGCCACTGAATATAATATCAAATAGTAATAAATTGCTTGCACCTCAGAGTGAGCAGATGAAACACAATAAATGCGGTCATTGCTTTCAGAGGTGGATGTCTGCTGTTTGCGTATGCAGCCGTGGAAGACAGTTCTAGGAGGCAATTATACATAAATACTTCGACAACAAACTTTGCTTTGTGGGAATTTTAGGATGACCATAACAACATTTCAGATGCTGTGCAACAAGATTGGCCAACTGGTTAGTCAGGCTATGCCGTCCCATAGAGCAATTTTACATGACTTTTTTGATACGCATGGGGAAATTTATTTTGTAAGTGTATTTCCATCTCCCAGTATTCACATTATCTAGGGCCCTATGATTTCTGCAATGCGGAAAACGCGGATGGAATGACGGAATCCAGTCATAAAAACAGAATTTACTGTGTAACATGGAATGTCACGGAATTTGTCAAAATTTGGATGAATGAATCAAAAGTACATTACACTTAAATCAAATTGCGATATACACTAGAATATCTAAATATTAAGCAAAAAACACACAATATTTCTTTCATGTTTTAATTTTAATGGTAACTTTGTTTACCAAAAAAAAAAAAAAATAGTTTAATTTTTATTTGATTAAAAGATAAATTTAAATTAATATTTTATGCCTTCATTTGATAACGAGAAAAATTGTAAAAATAAGCTTTTATAAATTAAGTTATATGCATTCAAATAATAAGACACACTTTATAGAATTTGGTAACTATAAAACAGAACAGAAAAAATAAAACATTTCATAGGGCCCTAAACATGTTATTTTTGTTAAACTTTTAATAAACTGATGTTAAATTCTGTAAGTTTCATCATTTTAATTAATTAGACTTGCTTTTAGATTAATAAATTGTAACTTAAAAAAGTTACATTTTAACCATTAAAACCATTAAAAAAAAAAAACATTTAAAAAAAAAAAAGAGTCCAGAAAAATTTAAATGGAAAACTATGGAATCCAGGAAAATTCAAACGGAAAAAAATGGAATTTGGAAAAGAAATAAAAAAAAAATGGAGTTTGGGAAAAACTAAATCAGATTTCATAGGGCCCTAACATTAACCCTTTTCGCACAAGTCAAAAAACATCTCAAGCAAGTGTAAAAACTTTTTTTTGCATATTAATTTTTCCCCCTGAAATTTGGCATTTGCATCACTTGTTTTTGATGTGATACTTTAAAAACCAGATTACAACATTAATTTGTACAGGAATCGGACTACACTGGTCGTGCTGTAGGTTATTGATTCCCGGAACATTATATTTGTCTGTCATATTTTTCTGCTTTTGATTTACTAACCAGTTCAGCTACGTAATAAAAAAATCGGAACTGCAAGTTATGAAAATGATTCTGTTCTGGTATTTTTAACTGACAGAGCCAGTTCTGAATAAGAACATTGCGTTTGGTGTCTTGGACAAACACGTCTATGCCAAGTATGTCAATGGATAGCATCTAATATGATCAAGCTTTTGCAAATAATCTGGCATGCATTGGGCATCTATAAAATCGCTTATAGATTAAAATCAGTATCCTCATATTTGGCCTGTCAGGTGATGGCCTGATGTCATTTGTTCAGTCCAGCTATCAGGCTTCCACCATTAGTCTTTAATTTCCCTAATGTTGTGTTTCAGTAGTCACTTCACTGAACACAGCGGGTTTGTCCAATTTATCATTTTGTTCTAATATAGCAATTGTTTGACTTAAAATATTCAGATTGCATTGCCTGTGGGAAAATGAACAAAAACAGCGTTTGATGTACTAATTAAATTTAATGCATAATGGATTGTGGTTTGTCTTTAAGATGATAAAGACTGTCTTAAAAATGGAACTGCTTTGACTCAGGTGAACATGTGTGAGTGTGAGTCTTTCAGATTTAGAGTGTACTGTGGAGTAGACATAATGTTCCAGCTGTCAACAATGTGATCTGAAGGACCCTGTAGACTCTAAATTTTCCTTTGGCATTGCTCCATGAATTATACGTTGATAAGTCTGAATGCTATGCCTTGTCAAAGCCTGTTTTCGGTTTCAGCCGTTAAGCTTGTAATCTTGCACAAAACACATCGTTTCATGCATTAGGTCTGGTGTCATCCTCCATGTGTCGACCTGCAGAGCCCTTGTCATCATAGAATTTTAATACAATAACAGTTTGACCCCTTGCTGTTAACCAATTTTTGTTCTTCCTCCCTGCCTGTCTGATTTCATTCCTTCATTTTGACATGCATGGAGGGGCTAGAGGATAAAATAACAAGTGAGACATTTATAAATTATAATATATGCAGCACTGCGTGGCAAACATGCCGTTTGACAATGTGCGTCAGAGCTCCTCTGTTACCTCAGCATGTAAATTAAGATAAAATGCTTTTAAATTCTCTGTTTCCAGATTTTTACAGCAGTATGTTCTTCCTGCTGTTGATGGACTGACCTTGATCTGCACCCAGCCTTCATGCTCTTTATAGCCCACGTTTGCACTGTGCCATAATGCCCATAGACATTTGGCTAGAGATGGACAAAAGTTATTAACAAGGGAAAACAATTCCAGGTAATTGCCTACATCACTGCACAGGTACAGTCAGCTCACTTCCAAACAAACAGCACTGTGGTGCCAAATACTTTTTTTTTAGTCGGTAATTGCTTAATTGTTATTCCTGTCAGTTTTGTGCAGGTGCATGCTTTTTTGATGCGGCTGTCCTTGAGGTGATATCAGTCTTCTGTGTTTACAGTCCTCAGGCTGTCACATTGTAGAGATACCCTGTGGGAAAAATAGCTTAAAGGGGTCATCGGATGCCCGTTTTCCACAAGTTGATATGATTCTTTAGGGTCTTAATGAAAAGTCTATACCATACTTTGGTTAAAATTTCTCAATGGTAGTGTAAAACAACACCTTCTTACCCTGTCAAAATCAGCCCTGCAGAAATCAACCCATTCTGCTGGATGTTCCTTTAAATGCAAATGAGCTTTGCTCACCCCGCCCCTCTCTTCTGTTGGGTGACGAGCCGTGCTCTGACGCATTTATGTAGATCGGGAGGCGCATTCCCTTCACAAACAAACGTAATCCACTGCATCTTCAGTGGCTCAGATGTCGGGAGTGTCAGATGTCGGGAGCTCAAATGACGACCACTATGTTCATTATTACATCCAATAACACCTCACCTACTAAGGTAAGACGCCAGTGTCAATCAGTCTATCGTGGGAGTGGCCTCTGTCTGTGTGTCGTCACACAAACAAGAAGCTGAGAATGGCTTAATGGCATAATTACAAAGAAACAGCAAATAACACACTGAATTAAACATGAAATGTTGAGGTAGAAAGAAGTGTTTAATCTAAAACATATTTCAATAATCTCTGTTTTATTTACAACTTTAAAAAAGTTTTTTTTTTTTTTTTTTTTTTTCTCATGATGTAGAATTTTAGTAAATGACATTACGATAAAAGCTTGTATGAGCTCCTGAAATAATAGTGGGCATTTAAAATGCCCATTTACAACTACATTATTGTTAGTAATCATTATAAAGTAGGCCTATGTTTTGGGAACGTTAATGCTGGGTTTAGCATGGCTACCCTGATAGCACACATACATCACGGAGACATCTGTTTGACGTCTGCATTTACATCTGACATATTTTTTAGAGTGTTTGCTCATCTGCAATATGTCTATTGGACATTTCCAATCAGATGGCAAATAGACGTATATTAGATGTCTTTAAGATGTTTATGATTTAGAATGTATGTAAAACTGACATCTGATAGATGTTTGTACACAGCAAATGCTTTCCTGATCAAGAGATCTTTAACAGACATCTTGCAGACGTACATGTGCTATCTGGGTAAACTGGTCAAGCTGCTGTAGTACAGTTATCTAGCCTCAGTAACATACCAGCATAAAAACACTTAAAGGAGACGTCTACTTCCAGAGCAAAGATTTACAGATAATGCACTCACCCCTTTGTCATCCAAGATGTTCATGTCTTTCTTTCTTCAGTTGTAAAGAAATTATGTTTTCTGAAGAAAACATTTCAGCATTTTTCTCCATATAATGGACTGATATAGTGCCCCGATTTTGAACTTCCAAAATACAGTTTAAATGCGGCTTCAATCGATCCCAAATGCGGTTTTAAACGATCCCAGCCGAGGAAGAAGGGTGTTATCTAGCAAAACGATTGGTTATTTTCATTAAAAAAAAATACAATTTAAATACTTTTTTTCTCAAATGCTCATCTTGTCTTGCTCTACCTGAACTCTGTGTATTCTGACTCAAGACAGTTAGGGTCGAAAAACTCTGTCGTAGTATGTCGTACTTGCTCACTCAACTTCAAAAATCATTTCAAAATCATCCTACATCGCTGCAGAAGTACCGACCCAGTCTTTGCAAAGTGAACATGCAAAGAAGATCAAACACCCTTAACGGTAAAACAGTGATATAGGGCGATTTTAAAGTTGCATGAGATGGGAGTTTTTCGACATACCTGTCATGAACCGGGAAAAACCAGTTCAGGCAGAGTAAGACAAGATGAGCATTTGACATTAGAAAGTATATAAATTGTATTATTTTTATGAAAATAACCGATCGTTTCGCTAGATAAGACCCTTCTTTCTCAGCTGGGATCGTTTGAAGCCACATTTAACAGGATTTCGGAAGTTCAAAATCGGGGCACCATATCAGTCCATTATATGGAGAAAAATGCTGAAATATTTTCCTCAAAAAACAATTTCTTTATGACTGAAGATAGAAAGACATCAACATCTTGGATGACAAGGGGGTGAGTACATTATCTGTAAATTTTGTTCTGGAAGATCGTGTACTTATAAGATTCCTAAAATTTAGCTTTAGCTTTCTCCACTGTTTCAGGGCTACTATAAATACTTCACAATCACAACACTGACACAGTGGGAAGCTATTCACTGAAGTGCTTAGCTTCACTGAGATATTAAATTTGATAGTTCATAAAAACTGAATTCCAACTTCAAAGATTGTTGTGTAATCTACATTATACACACTAACACCCTAATACATTTAAAAGACCTCCCACTAAGCCACCAGCAGTAATTCAATGCCTTTTATTTTCAAGATCTCATTGTAAAATGGAGACACTTCCAGCAATTCATGTCCTGCTGTGACAATAAAAACAAGCGCGTGTGAAAGTTCTGAGGGGAAGCTGAAGGACTGGCCTGGCTATGCTGAAAATCAGCCCGCAGAAGTTGAGTGAAAGGCTTTGGCTAAAGCTGCTGACTGTAATCTTGTGAGACTAGGTCAAGCTAGAGACTCAGAACTCATTAGTGCTACTGACGAGGCAGGATTACGACTGCCTAACTCACTCATGAGATTGAGAACAGCGAGTGGAGCTGAACAAACAATGCGTCACAAACTTGTGCTTGATGTGTTGTGCACTGTTGAGGGACAACACATAAGCATCCACAGGTTTTAAAAGAATGTATACTCTATCCTTAATTGCACACACTCTCTCTATTCAGCATTCCTGCAGTGCTAAAAACATCAAGGTCATATGTTTATTTCCTAGGGAGCTAATAAAATGTACACCATGAATGCACTGTAAGTCGCTTTGAATAAAAGCATCTGCCAAACACAGAAAACATATTTATGTTCTCTCTTAATACGTATTAATATGTATTATTAGAGGTATGTAATGTCATACTGTCAAATATGTGCTTGTTGTTCTGCAGAACTGACTTTTCAACTTTCAATAAAACTGTAGCATCTCAGCTACATTTAACCCATTTTATCCATTCTACAAAATTTCCACATATATTTCCCCAAAATACGGCAAAATTATGGCCATGCTGATATACAGCCATATTGCTAGGGGTGTGTTATTGGGTTTATAAAACAGTTTGGCAGCAAAAGTGTGTAAATAAAAAAGAGACAACAATGGAGTGTCTTTAAAAAACACTCTTTTGCACTAAACTACTTCCTTCCACCACAGATTCAAATCTCAGTTTGACAGTTGAGCCCAAGCCTCCGTTATTAATTTGAAAACGTTACTCAGAACTTGTAACAAAGGAACGTTGGGTTGCTTCATTAAAAGCTTATTGTATTACTGTATTAAAAGCTCAAGATATTAAGTAGAGTATTAAGAGAGAAAGATGAGTGTGATTACCTGCATCTGATACAGCAATCTCATATTCACAATAAAACATTAGTTTGAATGTCTGCTGAAGGCTGGCTGCGTCTTAAAAGGTGTTATTGAAAGTAAGAATAACTTGTTTACAACTGTGTTTCAGTCTCTTTCAAAATAAAAGTCTTTATTGCTGGCTCACTCATCTCGTCGCCATCTGATATCAGAATAATGTACTTAAATTACCTACATGAACACATTGTTTCTTAATACTAAATATTATTAAATACTGCTATTATTTGAATAAATATTATTTAATGAATAATACTATTTAATAAACAACAACAGCCATCATAAAAGTTGCTAGGCAATTCAGTCAAAAGTACAAAGGCAGTGCTCTGACATGCATTAAAGTTACATAAAATATAAAATATACTATTATGAGACTTTCCCCTCAGCCAAAACTATTTGCTCTGGAACAAATAATAGATTAATGAGACCAAAGACTGCCCATTAGATTTACCCAAAATGAATTATATCTCATATAGAGATATATAGAGACATCAGAGCCAGAGGCAGATTCCAGAAGATATAGTCGAGGTAAGGCTGCTCTCAGCAGGTTCATGAGCACTGAAGACACAAAAACGGTATTAATAATAAAATTAGAGTGGATTTGGGCATCCGCCATGACACTCACTGTGAGAAATATTGCAAGCAGAGTGATACAAACAGTGAAACAGTTGTTCTGTTATTACTAGAATATCACACTGTTGGAAAAGGCTCTCAGCCAGTCAGATTTGTGGACCAGAAAGAGCTAAAGTATAAATTTAAATAAAAAAGTGTACCAAATATTTTCTGGCTATATAATATGTGTGTAGCACTAGCAAAGTGTTTATTATTTAATGTGTTAGTAAAATAAAGATTAAATTGCTGTCTTTGAAGCCCATCCCAACAGCTGGGGTCCATTATGACAGCTGGAGAGATGCAGGCATCAATTTATAACCGCATACCATATGCAGCATCCAAGACAAGACTGAGGTCATTTCCTCTTTGAATACAATAAATATTATTGAAAAGACAATGTGGGTTAATACTGAACTGTTCAAAAAATTGCACAGTTCAATTTGAAGTTAATTACTACATTGGTGATTCACATGCTTTAAATATCCTTGGTCGATTTCCTGCTGTCCTCCACGTTCTTCACTCACCTCCAAGAAGTCTGAGTTACATGCAGGGTGCCAAGCAATTCTCTCTCTCTCTCCAGGGGACTTTCAGCCCAGCCGAGACACTCATCTCCAGAGGGTTTGGGTGCTTACTGTGTCCTGTTTGCTGTCGTGTCCTCTGTTGTGACTGATGACTCCACAGGGTTCTCAGCCTAGAGGCACAGTGGTCTCCTCACCAGACGCCAAACTCGCTGATCAATACAGGCTCAACGCAGTGGGAGAGTATTTGCCCTTAGTATCCTAAACACACACATCCAGACAGAGAACAAAACAGTTCGAACTACAGAATACCAATGTTTTGATGTAGGTCAGATAATTTGGTAATACAAAGAGAATTGGAAACATTTCTAGGATATTGAACTATTACTGTGCACATCTACAGTGCTATGTTTTGAAACACAACAAGGCCTTACCTAAACCTTACTTGTGCTAATGACTGTACCTAAACAACACAATGGCAAACAGATGGAGCCGTTTCATCTAAGAAAAAAAGAGCATCCAGTCTCAGCTAAAATATTCATCAGTTTGAGTGCAGATCAAAGCAAGTTCTGCGGCAAGAAATTAAACAAAAACAACAACAAAAAGCCTTGGCTTGCTTATCTGTCTTTCTCCTTGTGTGTTTCTATGTATATAAACAGTATATTTCCTGAATCATAGAGAGTTTTGACCTTTTTGACCTTCTATTCTCATTGAATAGAAACAAGATTTGCTGGTCTATATGTCACTGCGGTGCAGCGATTGGTTTCTGACATCCGCAGCTCAGGCTCGGGCAGGATTTATGGTCCAAGTCAATCAGGAAAATACATGTCGACATATAGGACAGCTCAAAGATTTTAATCTCTAAAATGTAAATCATTTGCTTGTCCAAATGTATCACATACACTTTACATTCAAGGTAATGTAGTCCAGAATAATTACCCTGACTTTATGTACTCTTTTGAAAAGGCTGCATGTAGCCAATATTTACAGACACAAATGGATTGCTGTGGTTAAAATACAGCTATCAGCAATATCCACGCTCATTGATAGTTGCCATTGACAGCTATGTCAAATCGCTGAATCTAATGCATTGCTTTAAGGAATCATCTGAAGATGCAGAACTTTAACATTGACTTTCTAAAGTGCTGAATGTCAGATGTTTTTTACTCTGAGAGCAGGAGTTGATTTAATCAAATCCATATGTGGCTGTGACTGAAATCTCAAAAGTGGCACAGTATCGAGGACAAAATGCAGGTGAAACGTTTCAGCGTCCATAACTCAGTGAATCTTTGAGCTGTGTGTCTCAAACAAAATTAAACTGGTTTAATATTCCCATATTTATATGCTACAAATTTAGAAATATATCATAACCTCCATAAATTGTATACTACTCCATATACTACTAGAAAACATTTTTTTTGTGTGTGTAATGAATTTATTGTGGTCTATGTTATAAGGTGCCTTCCTACCCTGTTGATTACTGTATAAGAAAAAAAAGTGAATGGGGGAGAGGGCAAAGGCATTGGTCTGTCTTTATGCAGCCTAGTGAACTGTGATTTCAGAGCCTGGGGCAAAAGGCTCACTCACACTCACAGGCTAATGCAGTCTGCATGGAGGCCAGTGCAGTGGGGAGCGGAAAGGCTTCGGGAAGCTCAGGTGGAGATCTCTCATGTGTGTAATTTATGGCCTTGATACAGTATTGATGAAACATGGAGGCAGACGAAAATGAGGGTCAGAGGTTAAAGTAGCGGAGATTTGAGTCCAATGAAAGCCCAATGAGTCTCAGCCAGACAGCTTGATGGGATTCAGATTGCAGACAAGGATGAATGCAGTTCCTCTAAGGTTAGTTGGTAAGGGGTCTGGAGACATTTAAAGCATCAAGATTACAGTATTTCTGATTTTTTAAAGATTTTTTAGATTTTTTATTCGTCACGTACAGTTCTGCACAGTTTTTGCACAGATAAGGAAATGTTTGACTCAGGATCTAGCCATTTACTTCCTGGAATATCCTGTTTAAATGGAAGTGCCACAACCACTTACTATTTTACCATGGTTTGTTATTTGCTATTTGCCGTTGACAAACTTTGCACGTAACGATAATACTTGAGAAGCATGTCCCCATGCAATACACACTATACCTGCATCCGACTATGTATAACTTCTATATATAGTAGGCAAAAAACAGTATGTGAATAGGATGTCCGAAATCATAGTATTCATAAAATAGTAGGGGTAAAGTACCCGGATGACTTAATACTTATGGAGAGATTCTGAAGTGCATCTAATGGATACTTTACAATCCCATGATGCAACGAGAAAAGGATCTGTGAATGGCAGTATAGCGATGTAACTGATGCTGCAGATCAATTGTTCCCAAAATTTTTTTCCTTATTTATATATTGGTACTTTGTTCAGTTTTCTTATAAAGCATAACCTTGTTTAGCAAGCATTGTCTAAAAAGAACAACAACAGTACGGTACAGACAAATATATAAAAATAAAAGTAAACAGAAAAAGCATTAATTGCTAAGGGGACCCTTACTTTAACAGTCCATTTTTTTTTTAATTAAAAAAAAAACAAAAAAAAAAAAAACAGTTGTTCTGTTTTTTACTAAATGCAATAATAGTACAAACATTAAAATAATGACATTAACAATGATAGTCAAATATTAATTTAACCAAAAAAAAAAAAAAAAAACAACAACAAAAAAAAACAACATTGGTGGGGTGACTACAACATAATATGTTGTCCCTAATAACATGTATTACATTAAAATATAGTATAAAGAAAGAGAGAGAGAAAGAAAGAAAGAAAGAAAGAAAGAAAGAAAGAAAGAAAGAAAGAAAGAAAGAAAGAAAAAATCCTCACATTTCAGACTTCAAACCATTTTTAAGAAAAGTGGCATGATGAGTCAAAATAATAATTATAGGTATTTTATCTGCTCTGTTAATAATTCTAGATACCCTTTTGAATGCACATTACCTTATTTTCCACCAACCGATAAAAATTTACAACAATGCAATAAAAATTCGGTCTGTTATTTTCATTGGTTCGCAAAAAAAACAGCAGACGGGCGGAATGAAAATGTAAATCCACTGTCTGACAGCAGGTGGCCCTTATGGAATAGCAAAAACAGAGTTGTTTCCAGGGTAACCTCTGTAAACAAAGCAGCACTGCAACTTATTTTCACACAAAACAAAAACTACGCTATATGTCGTGCCTGTGTGAGACTGATAACTTTGCTAACTGTTGGACAACATTAAGTTTTTCAAATCTGGGTTTGAATGATATTTGAAATATCCTTTAGGTAATACTAACCATCTGGAATTTTTTTCATCAACTATAACCATTTCATTCTTACTTATAACCCTCAAACTAGAGTGAGCTTGGCGACCCCTTGTAAATCTTTAGCGACCCCTAGTTGGGAACCACACTGAACAGTGACAACATGGTGGATCCAGTATGTTCGAATTTTGAATCATACTACAGATTCATACTACATAGAACTAGCATTTTTGAACAGTCAAGAAGCAAGATTCAAACAAAATGTAGTAACTATTATAGAGTATTTGATTTCAGACATAGCGTATGTTTCATTCCTGAATGAAACAGTGTTGTAAAGTAAATGGTTGAATGAATGATTTGTTGACCCATTTGTAAAAACATGTACTGGTTTAGTTCTTGAACGAATCGATGTGTTTGAACACATCAGTTGAATGAATGATTCAATGACTCATCTATGTAACCTAAAGAAAGAGTCACTGAAGAAAAAAAACACCATGCAAAGTGATAAAAGCAGTGTAGAAATTCCTGGTGCTTTTGGACTTGAAAGGCATAAACATAACCAACATCTAACCGATCCACAGAACAAACTGTTCTTCCAAACACAAGGACAAACATTAATTGGACTTTAAACTCAACTATAAGTTCCCTCGTGTAACTTCAATACAATATGACATTTTGAATTCTCTGATCGGGCCCTCAGGTGTACAGGACCAAGAAATTCAATTCAATCAGTGCACATCTTTGAGTTCCTCACTTCAAGTGCTTTGAGTTCGCTTTAATCCTTTATGATTCTAGATTACACAGAGGCTTGACAGCAAAAGCTTGTGTCAGCTTAATTTGATTACTTTGAAACGTACACGCTGCTTCGGAAAACTTCCCCTTATTGTGCGCACTGAACTGTAGCCTGAGAAGAAGGTTAATATAGAACCTTTTGTATATTAACTAAGAGTGGAAGAACAATTACTGAACCTCCATTGAGGGCATGTCAGGAGACAAGCCATGTGCACAGATAACGTTTGCTTCGGTGCGTGCCACTCACTGTATTATATGCGCTATTAATAAAAGCAATATAGAAATCCTTTCCTCATAGGAATATGTCCCTAACTTAATCAGCAATTTACTTTGTGTTGACCCTTCTTAAGCACACATTCAAAACATTTTTTCCACTGAAGGTAAACTGAAGCGCCTTGAAACATGCAGCGTTATTCTATGTGGTGACGTAATTTCAACTGAAACAGGAAAACAGGGCGGGTCATATCAAGCAGTCCCGCCCCCTTTTTACAATAACCAATAGCGTTTCATTTATATCTGCTTAGGCCAGAGCCGTTGAGCTCGGTAAAGCCGCATTTGACAGCCACAGTCTAAATGATTACCCCCTAGATTCAATATGAAACTCTCACTAAAACAAAATAGTGATCATAATCATGTAGAGGTTGTGTAGTTTTAAAAGTTTAATATATGCCGGTTCGTGTATATGATCCGCTCGTGAAATTCCGGAGCAGACCGTGCGTGCTGCCGCTGTTTACACAATGCAAAAACAGACCTCATTTGCCCCAATATGAAAGCATATTTACACTGTTTGAATCATTGCCTATCATCTCCATTGTGCACTACATGCCATTCACCATACAGAAAACACTAATGCTGTGAACAAGTGACCGATCTCAGCCACAGCTTCAGTATCTATTTACAGTGTAGGGGGCGGGGCGCTTTGTACTCTAAAGAGCATTTGATTGGACAGAAGGTTTGGTGAGATGCTGAAGTGCAGCGTGATGTCATCAAAATCGTTGAGTCATATTGGCGAAAGTGAGATGCTGTAAGTTTTGAATGCTTATATCTTGTAAATGCGAATTTTGTCATTGTTTTGGAGCACGCTAGCTTATAGATAATCTTAGGGTTAACATATTCAAAAGGCCAAAAAACTTTCATTTTGATTTCGTGGGGACTTTAAGGGGGACATCAGATGCAAAACTCACTTTTACATGATGTTTGAGTAATGTGTCTAAACAATGTGTGGACACAACCCCCCTACAATGATAAAATCCATTCACTCCTTTTTTAAGCCCCCAAAAGTCTAAACAGTCTCAATTATCAATCTTTTTTTTATTTTCTGAGCAGTGTGACGTCATACTGCTCAGGCCCCGCCCACGGCTGCTAATAGACTCTCCCGTTTTAGCATATTTCCTGCCTCAGTCAGTTGTATGCTGTTTGTCATTTTCTCTGCGTTCGAGCAGCTGTAGCAACAACGTCTTGTAAGCAATGCAGGTGTTTTGTAGTTGAATGTAAAAGTGAACATAAGAGTTCATTATCTCCCGAATTCAGGGCTACTGAGGACACAGTGGATTAGTTTTGTTTTTGATGGTAACGCACCAGTGAATACACAAAAAACAGAAGAGAGGGGCGGAACGAGCAGTAGCTCATTATCATTTAAAGAGACATGGACTGAAATGGGTCGCTGTGAATAGACCTGTTTTTGACAAGGTAAAAAGGTGTTGTTTTACTTGACCACTGAGGAATTTTAGTTTTTTCAGACATTTCATGAAGACCCTAAAGACTGCTAACAACTTCCAATTTTTTTGCACAATTACTATGTGTTAAAAAAAAAGAAAATCATCCATTTATTATAATTTGGTCAGTCCAATCCAGTTGCATTTAGTAAACTGTAATCATCTACCCATCCTAAACTTGGATTTTCCTGTGAAACACAAAAAGTGTTATACACAAAAAGCTATTTTCTATTAAAAAAAAATAACAAATACTTATTTTCTATTTGCATATGAAACTACACTGTATTAAAAAAATATATATATATATATATATATATATATATATTATATCAAAGTTACTAGAGTAGTTACTAAAGTTTATCTTTTACTTCAGTGTGTTACTTGCCGATTCTTTGTAATTAATTGTGAAATTTACTAGCCACTTCGGAGTGAAAATTATTTCTATATTATTTCTATGTAATAATTTTGTGAAAACACTATTAAAGTTTTTTTTTTAACTTCAGATTTTCACGTTTAATTCAGTGTTCTACTTGCAGATTCTATGTAATTAATTGTGAAATTTACAAATACTTTCTGAGTGAAAATTATTTCTACACCATTATTTCTACATTATTTTTCTGTGTACTGAAATAATCTGTAAAAATACAGAACTAAATTAATTACTTCATTCATTCATGGATGAACAAACGTATTCATGGGTCATTCTTCATTTGTGGTGGCGAGTGGTGTCCCACTACTTTACAACAATTTAAATAAACTTTAAATACCAATAAATCATAAAATGTTTGCATGTTTGTACTCTGTAGGGTAAGCACAATTTGTGCACTATTAATAGTTACATTTTTTATGTTTACATACATATTTAATTGAGTTTGAAAGATTGCATTTGTAACAAAATATGCATGTTCCCGCCATACCTCAGAGAGGTATCACGGAATGTAATTGCAACAATATAATATTTTTAACGCAAATAGAGTGGTTATATTGTGAATATAAATGGTATTTAACAAGTACAGTTTAAATAAATTGATTTAAAAAAAAAATACATTTTGTTATAACTAAGAAAAAAGTTGTGTCCCCCAAATTCATGTCTGTGGTGTTACAACAATGGATGTCGTCCCTTTAGGAAAGGGGGAAATCTATTTGAACTACTTCCTGTGTGTAAAGTGTGTTCTTTCTTATTAATTTTCTTAAAGTTAGCTAAATTTCTGACAATTTCATATGGCGCACTTTATTAGTGTCTGTAGTGTTATGTTAATAACTTGCAGATCTGACGTATTTTAATCAAAATTTTGATAAATAGATACTTATTAATATTTCCAAAATGTCCTCTGATCTTGAAATCATCATCACTGCAGCCTCCATTTTAGAAAAGTCTGGATCTAGGCTATTGTCTGTGTTGTCTTTGTACTTTTACTTCAAATATTGGTAGCACCACAGACATAAGTGGTTGTTGTCACTAATGTTTAATTAAAATTATTTAAAAATCAAAATGTTCTTAAGCTTCCATTTTAATGGATATAGCATTTTAAACTAATTTTAAATGTATAGCAATGCATTTTATTTATTTATAAAAAAAAAAAACAACAAAAAAAAAACAGGCATTTTTTTACAAATGCTGCCTCTAATTTGCCATCCCAATTGAAGAATAACCCCCAAACATCCATCCATCAATTCATCCATCTGAGTTTTAAAAAATTATTTTAGAGAAAGAGATATTTTTTCATGATTATCTGTCGTCTTTGCGTTCCCCCCTTTTTTTCGTACAGTAAAACATTTTTCTCCCTTTCCTAATTTTGTCGTCTGGAGTATTCCTGTGCCAGGATCATTACACGAGAGCAGGTGATTTGGGAGTGTGGTCTCTGCTCTGGCACAGCTGTTGGCAGACATGTTCTTAGCGAGGAGGAACCAAGTCACATGAGATGATGAAAGTGCACTGGGAATTTGGTGGCAACTTCCTGTTGATCAGAATTGGTTTGGGTCAGCGCTGAAAGGACAGCAGCATATGCTGTGCGGAGGGAATAATTAAGTGTGGCATACACCCGGGAGCGGAAATGTGGTTGCCTATTCGTAGTGTCCTTCAGACACACTTCAGCCCCATAATGGGCCTTCTGGGTAAGCTGCTGAAGGTCAAATACTGCACTGTCAATATGAAGTGTGGCTAAAGTGCCCTGAGATCAGGAATATGCCATGGGTAGGACTATTTTTTAAAGACACTGGCTAAATATGGAAAGTTCCTTGCTCTCTCTGAGCTGCAAGAGAATACGTGACTTATGACTATGCAGTTTATATAATTTATTTATTTGCATTAGTCTTTATTTAGCAGATGCTTTTTAATTCCGAAAGTATTACAGGCACAGTCCTTTAGATAACTCTCCATTGCATGAAATTTTCTTACATTTCCAAGAATCTGATGCTACAAGATGGGAATAAAATGGTTAATCATAAATAAATGACTTCAAATCAGTCAGTTAAAAAAGCTTTTGGTCACACTACATTACATCCTTGCAATCATTTAAAAACTTCCTTGCATGGTACATTATGTGGAGGATGTACATTTTAGCTTTGCAAAATTGCCCTCAGAATAGCAGTTACAGATTTTCAGTGTGACCAGTTATTACGTTATTCAAATGATTAATATACATTCATGTGTGGTAATGTGTAAACAGTTCAAAACAGATAGAAACATTAGATATAACAGCCCACTCTTAAAAAGGATGTGTTTAAAACAACTTAACCTGTGTTGTTTCTTAACACCTCTGTGTCTAGTTAGGACAACACATTTTGCGTTACTTTTAACTCGACCATATGTTATTCCTGCTAATTTTCTACACACTAATGTGTTACGCATGTCCTGATTTTGCTGAGTTAGATGTGTTCCTGGGTAAACATATTTTGTTGACCCTGGAACAACATTTTAATCCAAAAATTTAAACTTGACCGCATCCCTACACCTAAACCTAACCTTACCCATGAGTAATCCCTAAAATCAGAGGAAATGATAGATGAATGACACTGATGTGCAAGCACTAAACACTGATTGTAAGCCTAAACTTCACAAAAACTATAAACTGTTTTTTCAAATCTGATTGGTTAATCACAATCTTGTTCCAGGGTCAACAAAGATGTTGATCCAGGAACATGTCGTACTTGGTAAAATCAGGTTCTGCAATGTGTTACTGTTACAAAATTTGGGTCAATTATGTGCACAGAATGACACAACATGTTAAAATAGTCAACACACACACACACACAAAAAAAAGTGTTAAAAAATTACCACATCCTTTTTGAGAGTGACGAAATGCCTAGAAATACCAATGTACAACACTATGTTCATATGAATGCAGCCACAGAGAATAGTGTAATACATTTATTGTTTATTTACAGTTTACATTGTTTGTACAGTTTTTTGTAGACTTTAAAAAAAGGTGGCTATGGTACATTTTGAAAGGTACATTTTTGTACATTAATTACTCCTAAATGTTACATATTAGCTCATAAAGTGTACATATTCATACCTGTTTAAAGGGTACCACCCAATGATAGTTTTGTACTTTTTTTTCCATTATTCAAGTATCTTCTTAACATTTACTTAACCATTTACTTCATATTTAAGAACAGTTTACGAAAAAAAGTTATAAATTAATAGATTGTCTAAGATCTAATGGATTGTCAAGTCCAGATTAAGTCTGTTACACTAACGTTTAGTATGGCTTAAAATACATGAATGATGTCTCTTACTGAAACATGTACTAGAAAACACATGAAAGAGATATATTATTTGTGACCCTGGACCACAAAACCAGTCATAAACCAGTCATATTTTGAAATTGAAAGCTGAATAAATAAGTTTTCCATTGTAAGGTTTGTTAGGATAGGACAATATTTGGTCAAGATACAATAATTTGAATATCTGGAATCTGAAGGTGTAAAAAAAAAATCAAAATACTGAGAAAATCACCTTTAATCAAAAATTAAGTTTTGATATATTTACGGTAGGAAATTTACAAAATATCTTCATGGAACATGAATCCTAATGATTTTTGGCATCAAAGAAAAATCAATCATTTTGACCCATACAATGTATTTTGGCTATTGTTACAAATATACCTGTTCTACTTATGACTGGTTTTGTGGTCCAGGGTCACATTTAAAAAATGCACATTGTTTTATACATATTTTGGACTATGAGGGGCACTATTATTTCTATGATGTGAATTGGTAGCACTTGGTAAGCTACTGGCGCTACCTGTTTCTATTTTTACCGCAACAAAACTCGGAAAGTAAAATACTGATACAATGCCACATTATGCAGCTTTTGGTTGTAATTTTTTCAGTTAAAGGGCAACAAGAGAAGCGATGTAAGTCTTCACTGCTTTCTTAGCGATAAAAAGAGGAGAAAAGAACGGGAAGATGCCGGTGGATGAATGAAACTTCCTAAAGACCTGCGTCTTTGTTCTCTCCACTTTACCCTTGATGGCAGAGACAAGAAACGCTAGATGCCATCCTGGCAGGATTCAAACATGTTGTTGATTGTCATGACACTGCAGCCACTGAAGGAGTTTATCAGCACAGATTTCACTCGATGCTCTTGGCGTTTAGACTCCTTGTGGGGAAAATCAATAGTGAGGTATTTGTTTTAAGTCTACGATTACATCCATCTCCACCTGTAAGCTCTTTCAGTAGCTGTGGTCATCGTATCAATATTTTATTTTCTGAGTTGTGTTGTGGTAAAAATATCACCAGTAGTGTCAGGTAGCGCCAGTAGCTCACCGAGTGCAACCATTTCATGTTATAGAAATAATGGCGGCCACCATAGTTCAAAATGTGTTCAAAATGTTCAAAACAATGTGGATTTTTTTTATCTACATGTTTTATGTAATTATTTACATGATATTAAGCCATATAAGTCTTAAAACCTGGGGATCCAGATGTATTTTGTTTTGTTTTGTGTTGTTTTACATTGCTTAAAACCAGAAAATCATTCACTGCAAATAATTAAATAAAAATCTGTCACACAGTTAGGCCACCTATATTATTTTTGAAAAATTGTGTTAGATTTTAGCAATGGAATCTATTTTATATGAATGTAAAATGTGAATCAAACATTTCTCGATCACAATAGCTTAGTGTATCCATTGTGCAGTACTCCCCTCCCATTCCCATTCCCTCTGTCTCTTTCTCTATTTGATACCATTAAATACTGTTTTTAAATAACTACATTAATCGAAACTGCATGAGAGCTTTGCAATTATAGTGATTATAAAATGAGAACGATCACCATTTTTCTTTCTGGCAGGCAGGTTTGTATATAACTGCCGTCCTGAATATTGTGGCTGATTCTTTTTGTTCCAACAATTCATTAATCTGCCAATAGGATAGTTAAATAAATGATGGGACGCTAATGAATAGCTGTGTTTAGGTCTGTTCTGTTGAAGATGGGAATGTAGATTTTGCACGGCTGCCAAATACATCGCATCTAAACGCTGAGTGTCATTAATCAGCACGCCCCTGATTAAGACCTTATAAAAAACGAACAGCGTTTAATGCAGATTGCATTGCTCAAACTGTACTAATGTGCTAGCTTGTTTTAAAAACACAGTTGCAACCTCAAATCTATAAGATTTAAAGGAAAAATTCACCCAAAACAGGTTTAAGAAAGATACTGGGGTGAGTAAAGGATGACATAAGTTTCATTTCAGGTAAACTAGCCTTTTAAAGTATTACGTATTTCTCTGAGCCACATCCTCGCATATTTCAGAAGATAAATCATAGAATCTGGTTACTAACTTAAAATAAGCACTAGCATTTAGTATAGTCTTTGAGCTGGAAATAAGCTGGAATCAGCAGGTTTAGGGGAGATGATAATTTGCTTTCCTGCCAAAAGTTTTCAAGACATTTAGAGAAGTGTAAGAGTTTCGACCCAAGGTGAAACGCTGTCATTTCATGTATTATTTTCAAAGCTAGACCACTAGAATCCACCCTCCTCAGATAACAGGAGAAGTCTGTCTATTCGACGAATGATCCCGGGCCACAAATCTATAACACTCACTCTGAACACTAAGTACAGAGCCACTGTTGATGGTCAGGTAATTTAAGAGATTGCAAAGGCCCACCGTGGCGCTTTATGGAGCCGTAAATCTCCAGAGATCTACATGAGGCAGACCAGGCAGACTGCCCACCTATATTTTAAGGTACAAGAGGAACAGAAGCAGTCCATTCTCTTTAGTGTGCTTTAAAGCCATCAAACTCTCAGGTGTCTTTGCTACAGTTACTCATACTTCTCTTCTTTTTGTTGTGATGATGACAGGGTTTCTTCATAATGGCTCATGTTTCAAACGGACCTCAATCACTTCCCTTCCCCATACACGCTCTCACTCCCTCTCTCGAATTGTAGCCAATATGGCCCTAAAACCAAAGAATTATCCTCTGCTACCACACACAAACACACCTAAAAATAGACTGTGGCTCAGTGCGGCAATTATTTATCGGGTCAGTCCGGTGGGGGCCAGCTTGCAGCGACACCCGGATATTAGAGCACGGACCCTGGACCGCATCCACAGCGGAGAAGAGCATTTTACAGCTAACAAGCCCTTTGGGAGAAGAGAGCAAGCATTGATTAAGCGAATACTGCTGCTGCTTTTGGTCATTATATTGTGTTCGATAAAATATAGCGGGATTTGGCTCTGGCAGAGCCCCGCTCACCGGAGAGGTGCTGAGACAGCAGAGTAGCTAGTCTCCGGGACTTTTCATCTCCGTCTCAGTCAGCAGCAAGGTCTTCTGGGAAAATGACATTTTTGCAAAATCAACTCATGAACCAAACTCAAATCGTTATATTAGCGATTGCTTTAATTAAACAGATAAAGAGCTGACAAAGACATTGTGTTGTGCTTGACGGTCATTTATTTAACTCAAGGATGCAGTGTGTGTGTATGTGTGTGTGTGTGCTGTGTGTGTACCTGGTATTTATCACGTTATGGGGACCAAATATCATTTGTGAGGTCCCCATGAGTCTCCTGTGAGGGCTAGGTTTAGGTGTAGGGTAGGTGTAGGGCGATAGAAGATACGGTTTGTACAGTATAAAAACCATTACACCTATGGAATGTCCCCATAAAACATAAAACACAACGTGTGTGTGTGTGTGTGTGTGTGTACTTGTTTTTGTTTCAACAAGGATAGTAAAACCTGAAATCTCTGACCTGCAGTCCCCACAATGTAAAAAAAAATATTAAAAATAGTAAATGATGTTTATCTGAAAATGTAACGACGCAAACAGGTTTTCTGTAAGGGGTAGGTTTAGGTTTAGGGTTGGGTGAGGGGATCAACGGTATTGTTTGGTCAGTATAAAAACTATAGTAGTCTATGGAAAGTCCCCACAATTCACAAAAACAAACGTGTGTGTGTGTGTGTGTGTGTGTGTGTGTGTGTGTGTGTGTGAATTAGAGCCATCAAACGAATGCATAATTTTGTACAATTAAAAAATATTAATATGTTTATGTATATTTATTAATAATATTACCAAATTACATTATTAATATTATTATTATTATGAGCGGCAGTAGTAATAAAACATAACCATAAAATTATTATAATAATTATTATTAATATATTATATATAAGATGATGATGATGATTAAATATATTAATAATAAATAATAATAAAATAGAATTATCAATTTAACACTGAATTTAGTGCAATTAATAAAAATATAAATATATTTAATTTGAATTAATGAATACAATAACAATATAAACAATAATGAATACAATAACCATTTAATAAAAATAATTTAAAATGAATAAAAAAAATAATAATTGTTTATTTTATTACTACTTAATAAAAAATATTACTAAATAATAATAATAATAATAATAATAATAATAATAATAATAATAATATGTATTTATTATTATTATTATTATTATTATTATTATATTAGCCGTTTTAGTAATAAAAATAACCATTAAATTATTATTATTATTATTATTATTATTATTATTATTATTATTATTATTATTAAGATTTAGTAATATTTTTTAAGTAGCAATAAAATAAACACAATTATTATTTTTTATTAATTTTAAATTATTTTTATTAAATTGTTATTGTAAAGCTTTAAAAGATTATTATTATTATTATTAAATATATTATTATAAATAATAATAATAAAATATAATTATTATTTACACTGAATTTAGTGCAATTAATACAAATATTTTTTTAAATTACTGCAATTAAACATTTGTATTATGAATAACAATAATAAAAAACAAAATACAATTATTAATCATTTTAATATATATTTTTATTTTTATATAAAGTTAATTATACCAATTTATGTATTAAATTAAAAATAATCATTTTATATAATAATATTTATTACTATTACTATTACTATTATTATTATATACTATATAATAATTATATATTGTTACTATATTATATAGTGATTATTATACTGACATAATATAAGAATGCTGTGTGTGTAAGACCTATAAATCAGACTCAAAATATGAAGTAATTAATTCAAATTAAATTAATCATTAAGATTCTTAATCAATTGACAGCATTTGTGTAAATCCATTGAGTGCTATATTTACCATGTCTGTGAAGAACACATTGAAAAATGATGAAAGTCTTCAATCAATGATCACAGGATCCAAACGTTTATCAGGTAGGCAGGTGGAGAGAATGTTCTAGGTCAGCAGAGCTACTAGGTGGTGGTCAGACAGCGAATGTCAGGCCTCCAACAGCCATTACAGTGATTAGCCGAGACCCACGAGTGTCATCTGACAGGCCCTGCTAATGAAGCATGAAGACAGGCTGAGCAAGATGACAGGACAAGCCTCTGCTCCAGTCTCACCCCCATAGCCTGACAGCCCAACCTGAAAGAGACAGCTCAGCAATCAACCAGGCCAACATACATGTCCCTTCACTTCTCTCTCTCATGGATTTTGACCCAGTGGAAACTTATCAGTGTCCTCTTGGGTTCAGGTTTTGTTTCAAAACTTGGTACCACTGGTAACATTTCAGGAGTCAGCGATCAATCCTGACCTGTCTTTCTCACAAAGAGATACAGTATGGGGATCAAAAGCAGCACAGCATGTGCACACAGAGCCTGAGCACACACCATACCAGCCCATAAGAAACATGAGCCCCTGTTATGACTAATAGACCTTTCTCACATTTCCGGGTTTCTCATAGCAGAAGTTGGGTAAAATCCGAGAGCAGTGAATGACAGAGTATCATAAATATATTTTTTTGCATTCCCATTTGCTGCACAACTGCACGATAGTGTTTTTCAATCAAAGGAAAAAATTGAGAGAGACTGATATCGGCAGTCAGAAGCGAGAACTATGTCAAATTTACCTGTCCTCCCATAGACACCTAACCTAATAATTAGGGCTGGGAATCGATTCCAAAAAGAATCGATTCCTCGATTCTGAGGCGTTGGGAATCGAGAGTCGATTCCAAAGGTTGGAATCGATTCCATCAAGGGGAATCCACTCCCCATTCAGAGCCGTTTTCAGTTCAGCAAAGCTAATCTATGGGCGCCTCTCAAACGAAAGGCTGCATAATACGAAGGCTGCATATCTCAGCTGCTGTCATCAAACGTCGCTGAACGTTGATTCACGAAAATAAACTTAATGAAAAGAGTCGGTACTGAGCTCGTCTGAGTTTGAGGATGCACCCTTCCGTTGAGCATCCATTAATTTGCCTCTTGTTCGCTAATAGTGATTAGAAGTCTGATTCGTTTCCAAGGAAAGGATCTTTCGGATAGATCAATTTAATGAACCAGTTCAAAAACGATTCAGAAGTTATTTTACGGTGGAACTGGCTTATATTGTTCCCATGATTGAGCGCTGCACGACAGAATAGTTAATGACGTACTGGAGGGTATTGATCCTATTTCCATCATTTAAAAAAAAAAAAAGATATTTCTTAACTTTTCTATCAACCAATGATAATTCTGAAAGAAAACAAGACCACAGTGGCCGAGAGCGCATCTGACTGACAGATAAACCTCGAGCTGTTATATCAGTGTTGTTGTTAATGTTCTGGTTATTTTGTTTGTGTACAGTTTGTTCATTTTGTGCAAAGCATACTGTAGAAGTTTACATCATTGAGCTGAACTGTGCACGCCTTGTTCAGTTCATGCAATAAACACATGTCCACTGCTGCGCTGTGGGCTGTGACTAATTTCATGGGCAATGCAGTAAAATTACAATTTAAATGCAGAAATTTCTCATAATTTTTTTAAAATAAAGCTTCATATTATGATAAGGTTACTTTCTAAGACATGTATATCCTACACTCATGGCAAAATTAGGTTCCTCCGATCTAAAAAAAAAAAAAAAAAAAACAAGAATCGAAAAAGAATCGAAAACAACAGGGCTCGAGCCCTGAAAGATTTTTCTTTAGCCCCGAATGTTTTTGTATCGCCGTATGATTTCCGAGGAATTCAGAATGAATTTGAATGAATTAATCAAAAGCCGGTAATTACACTTAAAACAAATCGCGACATATACTAGTATCTGTAAATATTTAAAAATGAATCTTGAATGTTCTGCGTGTCTCTTTATGAATGAATGGTGCAGGCACGGTTTAGCTTGTATAAACATTGTGGCAGAAATATATTACTATCATTCAGTAGAATGTATGTACCTACAATAATAATACTACTACTACAACTGTTGAAAAATTAATAAAACTTTGTTACACAATATTTCTTTAATCTTTAAAATTTTATTAGTACATCCCCTTTATTTGCCAAAAATACATTTTGATTTTCATGAATTAAAAGATAAATTAATATTTTATGCCTATATTTCATAACCAGAAAAAAAATTAAATACACAACAGAGAAGGCTGTTGTAGAAATAAATAAAAGTTGTTTTATTCATTTAAATAAATAGACATGGTAAAACAAATCTGTTAACAATAAAATATAAGGGGAGAAAAAAAAAAAAACACACTTCATAGGGCCCTAAACATAACTTAACTTTTGATAAATTGGCATTAAATTGTATAAGTTTCATTGTTTTAATTACTATTATTTTTTTATTAATAAAATTAAATTTACCCATTAAAAAGGAGTCCAGAAAAATGTAAACAGAAAAAATGGAATTAAAAAAACAAAAAAATGGGGCCCTATTTTTGCATGCAAACATATATTTTTAAATGTATTATTTTATTTGTGTAAAATATTTTTGTAAAGTTAAAGAGATAATACTTTGATATGTTTGCTATTTGCAGTGATTAATATTTACTATTTTTTCATAGTGTTACAGTGTTGTTTTGTGCCACTGCTTTGGCAAAGTATCTGTCAAATGAACTAAAATCGAAAGCATAATATGACTTTGCTCACATGATGAGTTCATGATCCAATGTTTTCAGAGTATCAGAAGAGGGGTAAGTCAGGTCATCAACCTTTTTTCTTTGTTCAATTTGCACAGTAAACATGGGTTAACTTATAGCTCATATTTTCGAACTCTTAAAGTGCACCAGATTAATACATTTAACTTTAAAATATATCAAATTTTCTCCTGGGGGACATTCCCCCCGGACCTCCCTAGAAGGATCCAGGTTCACCCACCTGTGTCTAACAAAATCTTGCATAATTATGATGTGAGCTCCCATCCACCACTACTAGCCCCTGATGTTTTGCCACCAGCCCCAGATGTTTTCAAATCCTAGAAACGCCCCTGCCTACTAATAATGGAGTTTAGACAGACAGACAAGCAGACAGGCAGAAAGAGAGAGAAAGAGAGAGAGCTCCTGATGAATTACCTCTTTGACTCTGTGCGTCTCTCAGAAGTGATCAGCAGCAGTGTCTCTACTAATAGTGAAACCAAGTTGACTGTCTTCAAAAACAGCGCCGTTGTCAACTCGCTTGTGAGAAATGTCATGTGGTTTTAAGTTGTTAATCGTCAGAGCAGCGCTAACAACAGTGCTTTCCGTACATAATAAAATGTAATTTTTTGCGGCAAAAACATGTAAATAATCTGTCGTTTTTATCCTATTGTTTACTGTATTTATTTGTTTGACCAGTGTCCTTGTGGGGTTTGGTTATTTTGCTGTTTTAGGCTGTAAGGACCTTTGAAATAAGTAAAATCATCTGGCGAAGTGATATAGACATGTAATGCGGTCAGGAGCTGACTGGAACTACGTTCGCCCTGCGGCCCTGTAGTATTATTGGCAATAGGAAACAATAATATCTGCACAGACAGAACTAAATGGGTTTGTAAACCACCATTAATGTTAAGTATTTGAGAACAGCTGATATAAAACACTACTGCACCTACTACTGAGCTACTAAATAGGCTTTTTTTTTTTTGTTACAAGACAAAATGTTTCTAAGACAACTTCTAAGTCGCACCTACTTCCTGTTCTACATAAATATGAATTGTTTTGCCATCCTAACCAATACAGATAGAGGTACAGATAATGGCATTGGTTATGACCCACCTTGAGTATCCTTCACCATAATAGCGGTCCTTTGGACATGGGGAGCAGCTGAAGACTTTTACATGTTGCAGTGATGGATTAAATTATATATGTTTTAGATGCAGATTTGAATGATTATTTTGTAATGCAGGGAGATGGAGCTGAAATTGTCCTAGCCTTTGTAACAGACATGCGAAGGTAATTCATGCAAAATCTCATTGCACCTTTATTTAGGAGTCAGACACCCAAATTACTTATGAATAGCCCATCTAGAGAGAGCAAACGTCTCAAGCTGACAGCCTCATGAATAACCCAAATGAAAATGGAGCCAACTATTCGTGACCTTTGCTGTCCTGGAAAACATGGCACTATTTGCAAGCCGACGGCATTTCATCCTTTCAAACTATGTAAAATGCATTTCAGCGAGCCAATTAAAATTTTTATATTTTATGAGGTGATGCGCAGAGTGATTTTTCTATTATACTCCTTTATCTTTCGAACAACTGCACCTCTGTTTGCTTCTGAAATGTTTTGATATTCTTTGTGAGTAAAGTCTTTTATCCTTGTTTATTGGTGTCACAAAATTCTTTTCTCATGCTTAATGATCAATGCTTTACTTGCTTTTCTTCGTTTTGAATAAGTAATATCAATGGCTTGAGTGTGCTCATCAGCCGCAGAGGTTAACTTCATTCTTGAATCATCAAATTATTTTTTTTTAGCTTTTCATTATGCAGAGTGCATCAGGGCAGATGACTACCTCAAAAATACATCTGAAACCTTTTTTTTTTTTTTTTAACAGAATAAATGACAGAGAAATAGATTGTATAATTTATCATAGAATTCAGATATACTGAAGCTATGAATTTAACCATAATATTTGTGAATTAAAGCTGGGGAGTGACTGAACAATACCAATATAATATAGTCAATTATTGAACTCAAAGGGACAGTTCACCCAAAATGAAAATTCTGTCATTACTTACACTCGTCGTTGAGACTTGTATGCCGAACAAAAACTTTTTGGAACTCAGGAAGCTAATTTTACATACTGGACAATAACAGTTATAGTGATCTCATGTAAGTTCCAAAAATCGTGAGTCATCATGAAAGTACTCCATATAACTCTACAGATATACAACTATTACTCAACATCCATTTGATAGCTTTAAGAATAAAAAGAAGCTTACATTGTCCTGCTCCAGTGAGCTGTGAACCACTGCGACTGGATCACTGAGTCAAGAAATGGATCAGTGAACGAACTGACCTGGTTATTTTCAGTTCAGTTCCCCCAATGATCCTCAGCTGACTTAAAGTCCATGTAAAGCAATATTAAAGGAGTCTTATTATGCTTTTTTACAAAGTCTGGATTTTGTTCTGTGGGTGTACTAGAACATGCTCTCATGTTTGATCTCCCAATTTTTCACATAATTTACATTATTACAATACCTTTCTCCCCAGCCTGGCACAAATGGCTTGATTAGTTCCGGGTTTGATGAAGGCCCGCCTTCTGAAAAAAGAAATGTGTTGTGATTGGTTAGTTGTCCCGTTGTGATTGGTGAACAGCTTAAACAGTATTTCAGTACTGCCACCGCCCTTGTCAAAGCAGCTAGTTATAGTTAAGTGTATATTAAGGTACAGTTGACACTACAGTAGTGTTGGGTCTGATACATGATAGTATCGTGCTAATTTATTTAATTATTTACATACTTAGTTTCATTGCCTGAAACCAGCTCCAGCATAAAGCTAAAAGCAGTCTGATGTTTTTAATATGACTTAATTTGTATTTAACATGACACAACAGTTGAATTCAACACAACAGTTGAATAAAAACATTGTAAGTTACTAATTATAATGCTTACATTTCCTTAGTTATTGAAAAAGCAGCTACAGAAAACGAACAAAGAACATTAACACCATCAAAGAACATCATTACTGATTAGCCTATAGTCTAGTGCAAATTAATGCATTTTTAAAAAAACACTTGCGTTATAAGTGAAGCTATCTACACTGTATGATGAATAAATCTCTTACCACACACTGCACACGTCTGCGGTGCATTACGCTCCAACACGGCCAACGGAACTGATTGAGGCCACTCTAGTCAATGCTTGTGTTTACACCAGCTGTGCCTCGGTATGTGTTTCGACCCCCTATACTGCACATGTCTGCTGTGCGTTACGGCTCTGACACGGCCACTCTAGTCAGTGCTTGTGTTTATACCAGCTGCACCATGACTGCTAACTGTCACATACTGCTAAAACCTGAATGGATGCTCCCTGTAGCAGCTTAATTTAAATAAGGAGGCCAAACTGTTTTGTAAATTATACCAACTAGGCAATATGCATTTACATGACGAAGGCATAGCTAGCTAGCAAACTGTAGGCTGTAGTAACTAATGGTAATGACAGTAACTTGCAATTGAGCGGGCGAACCACTGATGCTAATGCACTCTAGTTATTATAGTATTAGGGGAGGGCCCATGCACAGTGGCTCCAGTGCGTCATCGAGACAAGATTTCAGGCCCCCTAAACACAAAAATGAGGAAAAACTGTTTAACGGTCTAACTCCACAATTCAATACTACACAGTTCACAGTCTTTGTAACGTGTTTCAGCAATACATTTCTAGCATTAATAATGTGTTTAGAAACAATTCTTTTAATTGCCTTTACACAGACTTTAATGATTCAGCCAGGGATTCACAAGTTCACAGCTTACGAATGTTCCTCAGACGTTGATTACTGAAATATAGTCAAGTCATGAGGACTACATTAAATGAAGGAGATTTATTCCACAAAAAAAGTAAATAATGAGTTTTTAGGTAAGTAATTAATGAGTTTTTAGGTAAAGTACAGTATCTCTTCATATCAGTACACACCTTATGAACTATGTATTGTATAAACACCTTTAAACATTTAAGTGGCCCCTCATGATAGTTCTGGATGGAAGAATTTTTGGTCTAAACAGTTTATTTTTTTTTTTAATCAGTACATAAAATATGTGTTTATAGCATATCAGTTCAGATGGAATTCCACCGTTAAACTACAACACTTGTGACTGTGCAACTAGTCAGAGGGCAAATACCCTCTTAAAATAAATGTCCTCTTACATCCTTGAAATCCCTCAGACATTTGAGTCTTCTTTGTAGGCAAAGAGATGAACTTACAACTCTCTAAAGCACTGGCAGAAAATCAAAAGCACTTGTTAGGATTCTTGTGAGCAGATACTTGAGCGGACTCGCACCAGAGCCGAGGTGAAGAAGGAGAGAGAGGAAGAGAGACATTCATGTTGATGTATGACAGTCCCAGAGAGCAAATTCTACACCTTGGAGACACCAAGAAATGTCCAGGTCAGACAGCATCCCAGGATTTCTGGAATGTAACAAAATTCAGTTTGCTAACATTGGACATCATGAACTAACATTTTTACAGCATTTAACACTATAGCGCAACATTAATTTGCACATATCCTAATACCTATTTAGAATGTTTCACGTTGGAAATTTACTATCGGTCATGATTTATTTATAATTAAATAATTACCATTAAGCTAGTGTAATAAAAGCTATTTTTTAGATGATACCTATCCGCCTTTTTCCTTTTTCATGTGCCGCCATGATGGACTCTAAATTCTGTTTGGGTGCTCTCGTGTTTCGGTCTCCATAGAAATGTATGTTAAAATGGGCTACAAAAGATCAAATGGATTAATTTAACTTAAACTTTTTCAGTAACTAAATATAAAAATGTGCAGAGGGTTAAGCTATGTTGTTGTTAGCTGCTGTAAAGTAACCTACCTGTTTTGCGTACCAGTAAATCTGTCCGTGTCGGGCACTATATGAGTTAAAGGATAAGTCCAATTCCAAAACAAAGATTTACATATAATGTACTCACCTACTTGTCATCCAAGATGTTCATGTCTTTCTTTCTTCAGTCGTAAAGAAATTATGTTTTTTGAGGAAAACATTTCAGCATTTTTCTCCATATAGTGGACTGATATTGTGCCCCGATTTTCTGTTCTTCCAAAAGGAAAATTAAATGCGGCTTCAAACGATCCCAAATGCGGTTGTAAACGATCCCAACCGAGGAAGAAGGGTCCTATCTAGCGAAACGATCAATTATTTTCATAAAAATAATACAATTTATATACTTTTTAATGTGAAACTCTTATCTTACTCTGCCTGGGCTCGAAAAACTCCCATCTCATGTTCTCCCTCAACTTCAAAATCGTCCTACATCGCTGTTTTGCCTTTTTTGTTAAGGGTGTTTGATCTTCTTTCCATGTTCACTTTGCAAAGGCTGGGTCGGTACTTCTGCAGTGATGTAGGATGATTTTGAAATTATTTTTGAAGTTGAGGGAGAAAATACGATTGGAGTTTTTCGTCATACCCTAACTGTCTTGAGCCAGAATACACAGAGTTCAGGGAGAGCAAGACAAGATGAGCGTTTGAGATTAAAAAGTATTTAAATTGTATTTTTTTAATGAAAATAACCGATCATTTCGCTATAAGATTCTTCTTCCTTGGCTGGGTTTACAACCGCATTTGGGATCATTTGAAGCCGCATTTAAACTTAATTTTGGAAGTTCAAACTCGGGGCACCATGTCAGTCCATTATATGGAGAAAAATGCTGAAATGTTTTCCTCAAAAAGCATAATTTCTTTACGACTGAATAAAGAAAGACATGAACATTCTGGATGACAGTAAATACATTGTCAATTTTTGTTCTGGAAGTGGACTTCTTCTTTAAGGCCCTTTCACACCAAGAGCAATAACGATAAATACAACGATAACTACATTTGCGTCCACACCAGTGAAAAACTGCTTTTGTTGTTCTTGCTGCATTTACACGACTTCAACCAGTAGATGTCCTCAGCATGCACGTTTCGAGCGCAGAGTGAATCTAGCGTGAACTATCTGATCTCTAACGTAGTCAATGCAGTGGTATAAAAAACAATAAGTAAGTTACTCTTTACTACTACAACTTAAAAGGAGGCAAGACAATGTTGTTGAAACCAGTGCTGAATTCCTGAGGTAATTTCATGTTTTATGTTACTCTGCTTCACTACAATGTCGCCTGCTATTTCAAATGCTCAAGCCCTTTACATTTGAATAAAGTCTGATTAGCTGTCAGTGTTTTGTCGTTCATCAATTGTAAAAAAAAATTTCTGAAAGTGATCCCAACGATATCATTCCTCTGTATCGAACTCAGCTATTTTCTTAAGTTTGAAACGATTTTTATAATGTTATCTTTATAATGATAGTTATCGTTATCGTTCTTGGTGTGAACGGGCCTTTATACAAACAATGACAAAAGAAAACGAGCATGACTCGCAGCACTTAAGCTAAAATACTGCATGTGAAATAATAAAATAATGTGTTAAAATAATATGTGCTCTTATCATTTTGTGGACAAAATCCAAAGCCACTAGAAGGCAAGCCTGCAACCATTAGACAGAAAAGCGTAACGGCTAAAGCTAACGCTTCCGGTCTGGCAGTACGTTGGAAAGGAGACCAGAGGCCGTTTTTATTTTAATGGATATCAATGGAGGAGAGGCTTTACTACGCTGAATAAACAGCTTTTTAGAGGAAACGGACTGTCATTTAATGAATCGACAGCCTATCTGCTAATCTTCAACATGTTTCACACTAAAGAACTATTTTTAGAGTTTACCACGAGAAAAAAAAAAAAAAAAAAGCTGTTTTATAAGAGAAGTCACTGACTTTTTGCGACAGGTGGGATTCACCTTACAACACTTCTCATTCATTCCTATGGTATCTGTAAATGGTAATTGAGTGTCGCACACCTCAAGTTAGCTGTTACGCTTTCTCCAATAGTAAGTAATACAGACCCTCTCATCTCCCTAAAGTAAGACAATCTCTGCAAAATCCCCCAAGTTCGCCCAGATCGGGAGCTGTATATGTAGCAGCTAACCTCGCGTCGCTTCATGACATTTTACCGCTCACTGAACTATGACAGGCGAGTTACTGGAAAAATACAGTCATCGCAACATTGTAAATGCTGAAACTATGACTCCATGTGCTTTTCAAACCATTTTCATGGGTTTGACGTTATATTATCGGCTAGAAAAATACGTTAATTTGACTAGAAACACCAGACCGGAAATGTAAAGCATCGTTCCAGTCAGGCGAGACTTTTGCGTTCAGGAACAAGGTGAACAGCATGAACTAACGTTATTTAACCTAACCTTAATGTTAGGTAAAGGGTTTCCATATTGAGTAGGACCATCAGCTTTTCTTAACAACCAAGTGTACTTGTAATTGTAAGACAAAGCAAATTTTTCAGCATTTTTAGATTGGCAGTTAATGACTTGCCATCAGACATGTGCTAGCACAGAAATGAGTACAAAAACATCTTTTCCCACATTCACATTGAAATCCTCTAATTAATTCTCTTAATTCATTGAAGAGGAAGAAAAAAAATACCATCTGCAGCAGCCCCAAAGGCAAATGATAATTTGGAGAAAAAAGGACATGGAAAAAACAAACATAGAAATAAGGCGCAACTAAACACTCCATGAAAAATAAATAAATAAATAAATACATATTGTCCTAAAGGCTGCTTCTGCCACATCACCACACAACTCTAAAGTTTTATTTTAAGACTTCTCTTGAGTTGGGGAGCATTTGGGGTGCACTCTCTCCCAGGGCATCAAAAATTAACTTCTTCTATTTGGAATGGAATAGAGACAAAAAAAGAATGGAGTAAAGCATCAACTTTGTGACTTTTTCTCTGTTTTGTTGCCTTGATACTTATTAATGTTACTGTCCTCATGATGCACAAGGAAAAATGGCCCCACATCTGCAAGGAAAGGGCTTTTTTTTTGGTTTTGTAGAGGTGCATCCCTCAGGCAGCTCATTATTTTTACGAATTGTAAATCAAGATTTTCTAAAGCTTCATTTGAAGTAATGCCTTCTCTTTTTTACTACAGAGAACAGCACAGAGAAATAGTTAAATCTGACATGTTTGTTGGGTATGTATACACTGGTATCAATGCAAATGTAGAAATGCAGAAATGTATATATCAAAAACACTTTTTGTTCGAGTGGCAGCGGGATTAGGGTGTAGAGTGTTTATTTGCTCTTGTGCAAGGCGAGAGCTGATTCAATGCAGAATCAGGGTCAAAACATGAAACTAAGCTTTGTAGTCGAGCCCTATTATTAGACTAGATGGTGCGTATCATGAATATTGCATCATCAAGACTCCCTTCTGCTGAAACGCTTCAAACCATTAATGATAAAACGTATACTTTAAGACATTTCGCATGCTTTGTATTCACTGAATCTGCTTAACACTTCACCACAAAGCTGCACGCCGTACTGCTGCAGAAAACAAAACACTAGCGCATGGAAAAGTGGACTTCAGTATTTTTCTTCGACCAGCCCTTTCAGACTATGTTTGCATCAAGTCTACTTGGGGTCTTAGCTGGGAGCTCAGCAGGCAAGCATTTCCAAAGAGGAGCTGGCAGTGAAAAAGCTGTGTGCGGATTTTGTGAGGATTTTTTTGCCGCTGCTCCTCGCCGAGTTCCACGCGCTGATTCCAAACGACAAGTTCGCTCTGGATCCACCACAACATGTGACCCTCGCTCTCCTGGAAGGTAAAGAACACAGACCTTTTATCTCTGAGGAGGGAAAGAGCGAAACATACCGTAAAGGCTGAACCTGATCAACACCTCGGATATCTCACTCCCCTCAGCTATATCTGAGTTAAGAGACACACAGGAATCTTAAGATACAACAGTATATCTCTCAGGCTTTGTACCTCAGATTTAACAGCTCCAAAGACAGGCCTACCTTCCTACGCCAAAACAGTCTGGTGCATTTGTTAAATTTCAAGGAAGCCATACAATACATAATGAGACAATTAGAGAATTGAAAACTGCTTGTGTTTAATGCAAGAATGCAATGTGGTTTTATTGAAAATTATTGATGCACACCTGTTACAGGGGTTAAAGGGATAGCTACATTAAAATTCAGTCAGCACTCATGTTGTTTCAAATGTTCCTTTCTCTGCAGAACAAAAACTGTTATCTGTACAATGAACAGCATCTGAAGTTTAGGATAGCACAGCTTAAAAAGTGCCTTGCTCAAGTTGGAAAAGTGTCATTCAGAGTTGGAAGAACCTTCTGGTAAAATCCCATGAGCTGAAATTGTGTGAAATTTTAGGCTAAGTATAATTTTTTTAATGTTTTTTAAAGAAGTCTCTTGTGCTTACAAAGGCTGTATTAATTTGAACAAAAACACAGTAAAACAGTAATAGATCAAATCGGTGTTTGCAAACAGTGATGATGTTTTTTGGACCACATATATCATCTGAAAGCTGAATAAAGCTTTCCATTGATGTATGCTTTGTTAGGATAGGACAATATTTGGCTGAGACACAACTATTTGAAAATCTGGAATCTGAGGGTGCAAAAAAAAAAAAAAAAAATCAAAATTCTGAGAAAATCACCTTTAAAGTTGTCCAAATGAAGTTCTTAGCAATGCATATTACTAAATCAAAAATTAAGTTTTGATATATTTACAGTAGGAAATTTACAAAATACCTTCATGGAACATGATCTTTACTTAATATCCTAATGATTTTTGGCAGAAAAGAAAAATTTATCATTTTGACCCATACAATCTATACAGTGGTCCATGGTCACATATGTGAATATTATGTAGACAAAACAAATTTATGCTTTAAAAGTAGAATAACCATGGAGGGTTTCATCCATAGCCTGTCCGTTTAAACGTCTGCGTTTAGCTTCAAATGGTGTCTTTGACGACAGTATTTTATAAAAATCATTTGTATTCCGATTCTGACATCAAAAGGCGCAACAATACATTTTCCCTCTTATTCCATGGATTTTACCCATTTCCTTCAACTTGTTACCAGTGTTTTTCTGCCACCACAATGTGCGAACAGCTGTAGGTGACGTAACTGTGATGTCTATTCCAAATCGGTGTATATTATGAAATATTATTCAATTTTAATATAGCTATTTTCTGTTTAAATATATTTTAAAAGGTCATTTATTCCTGTGATCTCAAGGCTAAATTTTCAGCACCATTACTCCGGTCTTCAGTGTCACATGATCCTTTAGAAATCATTTTAATATGCTGATCTGATGCTTAAGAAACATTTATTATTATAAATACTTCTGGAAACCGTGACACTTTTTTTTTTTTAGAATTCTTTGATTAATATAATATAATCATAAAAAATTAAAACTGAACTCTTTTGTAAATGTCTTTACTGTCACTTTTAGTCAATTTAATGCATGCCTGCTGAATAAAAGAATAAATAAATAGAATAAAAAACGCTCTGTGCCCAAACTTTTGGATGGTTTTGTATACACCAGTGCACAATGCTTTGGGACACACAGCAAAGGAATTATATCCAATCATGCTTTGTTTAGCTGCAGTTCATTGTTCACACTGCGCTCTAGTGTTATATGAACTCTCATCACATGTGGGATATTACAGTCTACCAGAGTCATCTATGATGAATGAGGTTAAACGGTCAGGGTCATCTTGTGCTCAAGGTTTATCGCTTTCAGGTCCCAGAAATTCACATTTGGGTGGGTGATTGCTTTGCACCCCAGTCCACTAACCTTTATGACCTTACGTTTAGCTCTCATCTGCTCATTTAACACATCCTGACTGCTGTTTGACAGCATTCAACCACATGTGGGCTTCTGAAGGACCTCTCCAGTACACTACTACAGCCATGGCATATACAGTTGAGTTCAAAAGTTTACATACACCTTGGAGAATCTGCAAAATATTCATTCTTTTTTACCAAATAAGAGGAATCACACATGTTATTGCATGTTATTTTTTTTTAATTTAGTACTTACCTGAATAAGATATCTCACATAAAAGACATTTACATGTAGTCCACAAGATAAAAAAATAATTGTTGATTCTTAATACTGTGTTGTTGTTGTTTTTTTCTCTTTTTTTATAGTGAGAGTTGTTCATGACTCCCTTGTTTGTCCCTTTCCAACCCTTTCCAACAATGACTGTATGATTTTGAGGTCCATCTTTTCACACTGAGGACAACTGAGGGACTCATATGCAACTATTACAGAAGGCTCAAAAGCTCACTGATGCTTCAGAAGGAAACACAATGCATTAAGAGCCAGGGGTGCAAACTTTTGAACAGAATAAAGATGTGTACATTTTTCTTATTTTGCCTAAATATCATATTTTATTTCATTTAGTACTGCCATTCAGAAGCTACAGAAGATACATGTTTCCCAAAAGACAAAAATAAAAAATCTCTAGCATAACACCCTTTCACACAAACAGGCTTTAAATGTAAGACTTTTCTGTAGCTCAAACAGTAAATTAGATTACGGCGCTAATAACACCAAGGTCATGGGTTCGGCTCCAGGGATATGCAAGAATTGATAAAACGTAAAAAGCATACCTTGAATGCAGTGTAAGTCGCTTTGGATAAAAGCACCTTCCAAAACATAAATGTGAATTTTTTTTATGCGTAACTTGGACTCCTCGGTGTCACCTGAGGTTATTGTCTTGCAAACTCTTAAGCGGTTCCATTAAAGCAGCGCTGCTGTATGATTCCATATTTATATTCACAGAGTTCCTTCCTGGAACGAGTCCAGCATTTACGTGTGGCGCACCTGCGCATAAGCATTTCTTATTAGATCCTATTCAGGCAAATCACTCTCTATATCTCTGCGTTTGGCTGACGGTTCAGGACCCAATTAAATGAAGCCGTAACGCAGTGTTTACGGGTAGCGGTGGCGTCTGCACAGCCAGCAGTATGAATGGCACAATGACATTCTTAAAGAAGTGTTGATTAGCAATGACAGCCCTGAATAGGTAATTAGCTTCTCCGGGAGCTTTTTCAATAGACGTCTCACGCTTCAGATGTGATTCTCTGATGCCTCTGCTGGTATTTTTAGTCAGAGACATTGGGTGGGAGGACTCTGTGCAGCAGTGATTAATGGACACGCTTTCATCTATTGTAGTACAACATGTGAACATCACCATGCTTTCTGCGTACTTCATTCATGTGCGAATGTGGACCTCTAAGGTACAGTAAAACATCACTGTGTGTGTGTGTGTGTGTGTGTGTGTGTGCGTGTGTGTGTGTGTGTGTGTGTTTAAACAGAAACAGAAATATAAATTAGTCTCTTTTTTTATATATATATATATATATATTTAATTATAACTGAACACTTTTTAAATGGCATTTAATTTAGTAGAAAATAAACTACCCCCAAAATAAAGGAACAAACAAAAAAGACCATCTTCTTGTAAGTAAAACTATTAAAATAAGTTAGTGTATAAAAATAAATTAGTGTATTAACCTGAAAATATCAGTTACGACGGGAATTCTGCACTCGGAGCGTCTACAAGGTATGACATCACCGCCGAAATCATGTGTTACTGTACTTGTTCATGTCACACAAACACACGCCAGGAGAGGGAATGCAAGAGAGAGAATAAAAGAGAATGAAACAAAATAGAGAGAAGAGAAAGAAAGACTGGGAAGGACATAGAAACGAGGGATTGTGCTGTGATGTATGGAAAGAGGAAAATAACATGATAGAGGAAGCGAGGGGGAAAAGGACAGGGGGAAAGAGATCTGTTGAACAGAGCTTTGCGGAGGGAGGGAGTAGTTTCACCTGCTGCTGCTGCTGCTGCATTGTGCTGCAGTGTGGTCTTCGTGCAACTATACTTCACTGCACCTGTGGAACAGTGTGTGGTGCTGCTCCCTAGAGGTCACTGAGGGAACTGGCTCTTCAGACTTTTCACTCTATCTACAACAAAAATACAAACCACTGTATCTGATTTCCAAACTGTACGTGTAAAATATATGTAATCATATACAAATATAGTTTTTACCAAAACAACTGTTTAAGGACAAATAAATACTGCATTTGCATTCTTTTCAATCATACATTCCCTCTGCAACCAGAGATTACTATTATTACGATAAGTAATTTATTGTTGATTTTCTGCCTTATATTTGAAATAATGCAGAGGTGTTCATATACTATTATTATTATTAAAAAAAATTACTACTACTTCTACTACTACTAATAATAATAATAGTTGTTGTTTTTCTGTCTTATAGTTGAGATGTATTCAGGCATTATTATTATTATTATTATTATTATTATTATTATTATTATATTAATATTTTATAATTATAATTTAAATATAATTTTTATTAGTAGTAGTAGTTTTGCTATTATTAATACTACAAATAATAATAATAATAATAATAATAATAATAATAATAATAATAATAATAATAGTAATAATAATAATAAATTCAGGCATCAACACCATTATTAATATTATTATTATTATTATTATTATTATTATTACAAACAATGAAACAAAAATGAATTGTTGTTTTTCTGCTTTATATTTGAAATGCTGCCAGTGTTCATTTACTATTAAATTTATTATTATAATGTAATTGTAATTATTAGCAGTAGTATTGCTATTAATAATAATAATAACAACAATAAATGATTTGATGTTTTTCTGCTTTATATTTGAAACGCTGCAGGTGTTCATTTATTATTATATTAATTATTAGAACGTAATTGTAATTATTAGCAGTAGCACTGCTATTATTATTACAAAGAAAAATAATAATAATGATAAAAATAATAAAATTGGTGGTAGTAGTAGTAATAGTATTCATATTATTGTTACTATGATTACTATTTATAATAATAATAATAATAATAATAATAATACATTGGTAGTAGTAGTATATTTATTGTTGTTTTTTCTGCCTTAAAGTTGATTTTTTGCCTTACACTGTAGATGTATTATGTTGTTATTACACAATTATAATTTTTGCCTTCTATTTGAAATACTGTAAGATTATTCAGTTGTTATTATAGTTTCCTCTTCTTCATTTTATTCATAGAAATAAATAATTATCATAATAAAACTAATAGAATGAATCAGAAAAAAAGGAAACTTAAATCAAATCAGTATTACTTTTTGACAGTAGCAATCTCTCATGAATCCCTGTTTGACCCTATTAATCCTTCTTGATCTCTTATCCACATCAGTGATTTTCCCTGAGCGAGTCCCACAATTCCTTGGCCATACAGCCACACTGCAGTATAATTCTGCAATGATCTGTGACATCAATCATATCGGCCCGCGCCTTCTGCAACCCCTTCCTGATTCTCATCCAGCACTGGTTGCCAAGTGAGGAGCCAATGCATTAGTCCAGGCCCCCGCCATTAATTCTCCATGCCAGGTCTGCAGGCACTCTTTCAGATTGCCACCACTGAGCCTGCCTCGCATCGGCAAAACATTTCGGAAAAAGAAGGTTTGACTTCTCCTCTGCAGAAAATGAATACACACGGAGATAGATATATAGAACGAGAGAGAAAGAAATAGAGAGCAAAGAGCCAAAATAGTACCACGCTGCATTTGGTGCTAGTTTTAGAGTGACTACTCAAAGCCCTAACTTTGACACAATGAGATCATCTAAGCTGCCGAGTAGGAATACATTAAACATTCTAGGCCAACAGCTCTGGGAACAAACACCAGATCATGGGGCTGCGCTACTGTGGGAAAAAAAAATTTGGTACAGCTTGGAAGTCCACCATCTCGCTCGCTGAGCCAATCACCTGAGCTGTGAATGCCATGTGACTGATTAGAGCTGCAGAAAAAGAACCATAAAATAAAATGTAAAATAAAATAACATAACATATATAATGTTAAAATATAATTAAAAAATTAACATTTGAATCTAATAATATAATATAATATAATATGAATGTAATTTGTTTCTTGCAAAAAAACAAACAAAAAAAAAAACACATGCATCACAAGCTGTGAATGCCATGTTAGTTTGAGCTGCAGAAAACATCTTCATATCAGTACTATGAAAAATAAAATAAAATAAAATAAATTAAATTAAATTAAATAATAAATTAAATAATGAAAAAAATAAAATAATTAAATTAAAATTAAAAACATAATAAAATTTAAAAAATAAAATAAAATAAAATAATAACATAGAACAAAAACACATGCAGCCAGATTTTTAAAACAATCAAATAAGCTGTGAATGTCCAGATCTTATCAGTGCTGTGAAATAAAATAAAATAAAATAAAATAAAATCCAGCCAAGTTTTTTAAGCCAATCAAATAAGAGTTTAGAGCTACATAAAAACATCTTCTTATCAGTGCTATGAAATAAAATAAATAAAATAAAATAAAATAAAATAAAATACACATGCAGCCAAGTTTTTTAAGCCAATCAAATAAGAGTTTAGAGCTGCAGAAAAACATCTTCATATCAGTGCTATGAGAAATCAAATTTAAAATTAAATAAAATAAAAAATGTGCTATGAAAAATTAAATTAAATTAAATTAATTAGTTTTTTTTTTTAAGTAGTGAACGTCTAAAGGAGTGTCAGTCAACAGTAAGAACAAGTAACAGAAGTGGGTTGTGCTAAAAGTAATGAGTAACTCATTGCAATGCTGTACTGATGAAAGTAAACCAAACACCTCATTCACACACAACTATGTTGGAGAAACCTGTGCTGTGAACTGCATGTGGGATTGAGGAGGGTGTGAGTGTTAAAGGATAGAGATGATGGCATATAGAGAAGGATATGGTGAGGACTGGCAAGGACTGCAGCATCCTGCTGTGGTGTTGGAGAGAGAAGCCTCACATTAAGAAGCGACAGCCAGCGCAGTGATTGTGAGGACACTGTTTGACTCATCACCTAAAGCATTCAGACAAGCGTCCATAGCACCCTTTGCAAAGCTCACAGTGACTCACTGGCCATTTTAGTTCTTTGTTTCTCCACAGAGGTGCAGTTCTGTCTGATGATCAAAATGCCCCTTCACTGACCCCCGATACAGGATGAAAGAAATCACAATGATTTAAAACACTGCTGCCGGTAGGTCAGCAAATATTAAGTGGAATACAGGAAAGAAACAAGGCAATTTCAGGAAATGCGTCGTTACATGATGCATTGTATGCAAATAGCAACGCTGGGGAGAAATAACAGCGAGTTCAGCCATTTTTCTTGGCATTGCTCTGTATAACAAGGCTCTGCCATTGTACTGAAGCATGATGGCTTTTAAGGAAATTATGAGGTGCTTAGATTATTTCAGAATAGCAATTCATCTAATACTAGCGGCAGAGAGATCAATGCTAAGCTTAATCAGGAGCTCTACCTCCCATATCATTCAGGAAAATGGCCCCCTACTCTGCCACTAATGTCCTATTACTCAGCAGTTTCAAGAAACAACATTATCATACGCAGTTTAAGTCTTTTTCCGCTTTATTTATTTATTTAAAAAAAAAAAAAAAGTCGGAAAAAGACTATGCTATTGTTAGTGTTAAAACCGGTACTGCTAAATATGATTTTCAAAATGCATTTAATACACTATATACATTTTTCAATTTGTACTTATTTAAAAGGGTCATGAACTGAGAAACCAAGCTTCCCTTGATCTTTAGAAATATTAGAGGTCATTGTATTATAAAAAACATCCTGTAAATTTCAGAACTTAAAACTTTCTCATTAGCCTAAAAACCGCTTATATTGAAGCCAATCTGCGACAGGTTGTGTAATGTGCCACTTTATGATGTAATAGTGTGGCTAAACACACTTTTACCCCTGACTACTGATTTCACGCATGTAGTGTAAAAAACCAGAGAGGCAAATGAAGGTCTGTGCAGAAACCAAACAATAAAGATGCACTGAAAACAAGAAGACGCTGCACAGTGCCAAGTTGTGGAAGAACAGTCTTTGTATTGTCTTCCTTCTGATCCTAATATTAGAAAACTTTATTTTTAAAGTAAATCCAGACCACATCAGTGAGAACTTGGCCCTTTTTTCACTTCATTTTACCACAGATTAGTTTAAAAAAAAGGTACAATTGGGCGCGGGAATTTCAGAAAGATTTAAACTAAAAGATGATGCTGTGCGACCATATTGGATCCGACAGTGACATGTCTCTCCACACATACCATTACAAACATTACAAACCATCAACTTTTAACAATTAAACCATTAAAAATGGTTTCCTGTAGTGTGATTTGGGACACATTGTTTTAACAAGCCACTAATAAAAGGTGACCAGTTACCAGTAGAAACCCACAGGGTCCATTACAGTTTCCATTAAAACCAATACAAGTCCAATTATAACCAGTAAAACCATTACAAATTCTGTGATGGTGTCTATAGTTTTTTTTTTTTTTTCAGAAGGATGTCTATGGTTTCGATTCAAAAGCGTCATCACGTCAAGCATTCATGTTCATTGCGAAAAGCCCTTGAGGCGGCCTACATAGGAAGTGACAAGTGACTGTTGTAAATTATATGAACTTTGTGTCAGTATGTCATAAATAGAGCGAGGCATCAGTTTACTGTCGGGGATTTGTGTTGCGTCACATCGTGGCGCATCCAGTGTAGCCAGTTTGACTGATTATAATGGGTTCTATCCACCTTTTTCCTCAACGCAGAAGTAAGCCTATCAGTGGCGGCTTTCACAAAACCATAGGGTATGGTAGTGGCATCGCGAGTGGTTTTTTAATACACTTGGCCAAAATCTCATGATATAAACGATTAAGCGCTATATGCACAGGATATTTAAAATGTACAAAAGCATATTGGCTACAACTACACGGCAAATGCTAAGACTCAAACACACAAAAAACATTAGCGTTTACAGACATTCTGTAATTCTGAATGGAGGCGGTGTGAAATTATGAGGTTTCGCTAACAGTTTTAGGATCCAGTGGTGTTAGGAGGTTAGGTGACAAGCGCTTTTAAATGCTCTTCATTGGTTAAATATTTGTAAAACCCTCGAATAGACATAAGGAAGACCTGCACTGAACAGCACTGATTTAAAATAATAATAGAGATATGAAGTTTGGATAATTTTCCACAGCACATCTGACTGGGAAATGCCGCCCCTGAAACCTATGGGTGCTCATAATTAAGATAATACGTTAAAAAAGACACCAGTTTACAGTATCAAGCAGCAAACCGTGCTGTTTTGTACAGCTACAGTCATGGCCAAAAATATTGGCACCCTTGCAATTCTGTCAGAAAATGCAACATTTCTCTTAGAAAATTGTTCCAATTGCAAATGTTTTGGTATTCACATGCTTATTGTTTTTGTTTGCACTGCAACACAAAAAAAACAGAGAAGAAAAGTCAAACTTGATCAAATTTCACACAGAACAAGAAATGGACTGGACAAAATTATTGGCACCTTGTCAAAATTGTAAGAAATAATTGCTTTTCAAGCATGTGGTGCTCCTGTAATTTGTATTTAGACACACCTGTGGCAAGTAACAGGTGTGAGCAATATAGTAATCACACTTGTAACTAGATAAAATGGAGAAAAGTTGACTCAACCTGTTGTGTTGTGTGTCACACTGAGCATGGAGAAAAGAAAGAGGTGTAAAGAGTTGTCTGTGGATTTGAGAGAAAAAATTGTGGAAAAACAAGGACAATCTCAAGGCTACAAGTCCATCTCCAGAGATCTTAATGTTCCGGTGTCCACTGTGCGCAATATCATCAAGCCCATGGCATGTTTACAGCCCATGGCACTATAGCTAACCTCCCTGGACGTGGACGGAAGAGCAAAATTAATGAAAAATTACAACGAAGGATCGTTCGAATGGTGGATAAAGAACCCTCATTAACTTCCAAACAAATTCAAGCTGATCTGCAGACACAGGGTACAACAGTGTCAGCTCGCACTATCCTTCACCATCTGAATGAAAAGGGACGCTATGCTAGGACACCACTGCTGACACAAAGGCATAAAAAAGCAAGACTGGAGTTTGCCAAAACTTATGTGACAAAATCACAATCCTTCTGGGAGAATGTACTGTGGACAGATGAGACAAAGGTAGAGCTTTTTGGTAAAGGACATCATGGCACTGTTTACAGAAAAAGAAATGAGGACTTCAAAGAAAAGAACGCAGTCCCTCCAGTCAAACATGGTGGAGGTTCAAAGATGTTTTGGGGTTGCTTTGCTGCTTCTGGCACTGGATGCCTTGACTGTGTGAACGGTATCATGAAATCTGATGATTACCACAGAAAAGCTCAGAAAGCTGCGTCTCCACCAGAGGTCATGGGTCTTCTAGCAGGACAATAACCCGAAACACACTTCAAAAAGCACTCAGAAATGGTTACAAAGAAAGTGCTGGAGAGCTCTGAAATGGCCAGCAATGAGTCCACATCTGAATCCCATAGAACACCTGTGGAGAGATCTCAAAACAGCAGTTGGGAGAAGGCATCCTTCAAATCTGAACGACCTGGAGCAGTTTGCAAATGAAGAGTGGTCCAAAATTCCAGTAGAGAGGTGTAAGAAACTCATTCATGTTTACAGGAAGCGATTGATTTCAGTCATTTTTTCCAAAGGGGGTGCTACCAAATAGTAAGTTAAGGGTGACAATATTTTTGTCCAGTGCATTTTTGGGGTTTTGTGTGGAACTGTATCAGATTTGACTTTTCTTCTCTGTTTTTTTGTGTTGTTCTAATGCAAGCAAAAAAAAAAAAAAAAACATGTGAGTGCCAAAACATTTGCAGCTGCAACAATTTTCTGAGAGAAGGGTTGCATTTTCTGACAGAATTGCAAGGGTGCTGATATTTTTGGCCATGACTGTACAAATAGCTGAACACAGATGAGACCGGAAGTGTTGCACTGCTCCGCTCATGTCCACTGTAGACGGTGTAAGTTTATCGGCCCTCACTGATTTTTTTGGTTTGTGATCGTATCTAACAAAATTTGTTCATATTTAATCAGATTTAAATAGTAGTTTATATGTGCCTCAATGCCTAAAACTTAGGTTTGGAAAGAAGCCTAGCTTTTGCTGAAACTAAATTGACAAACTCTAGTTTTAGAACTCATGTCAAAGGGTTTATAAGAAGAAATTTTGGCTTCTTTTAACAAAGTGAATAACCTGGCAAAATACTTTTAATAGAGAGAAAAAAAAGTTATTTTTTTTCTTCTGAAATTCACTTACAAAAGTTATATGAGGTTCATTTTGTGCCAAAGAGTCATAATTCATGAGTCAAACTTCTCATTACCATTTTCTACTGTTTCTCTGACCCTTAGAAGTAAACATGCTGGGTTTATTTATTTATTTATTTATTTTGCTGATGTGTCTTATTTATAAATGCCCTATTTGCATGTGAAATTATCAACAGCACTTACTTGTGGGCCAAAGTCCAAAATATTCCTCATCCAGCCTCTAATAACAGCTTCTTTGCAAAGCCTGCATCACATTCTGACAGATCCACAAAAAAAGTATTTCCTGAAATGTCACACAAACTGTTAAAGTCAAAATAAAAACACTTTCACTAACAATGGGTTCTGACTGTTTCTTGGAAGATTTCTAGCTATGCCATTTCTAGGCAGTTGGGAGGTCGCTACTGTATAGCATTGCTATGCAGTTCCTAAGGTGTTCTGGGTGTTCGCTAGGGTACTGCTATGGGTGGTTTTTACTGAAAAGAAGCCACATCATATCATTATGACAGTCTGATCCCTATGATTCTTTTCGGTTCAGGTCTATGGGATTTCATTGCCATTTTCATCCGCCATATGAAAATACATCCTACCAATATAACTGCACACTTTTCTTTAATAAACTTCACATTCTGCTTAAACATCTGAATGCTTTTCTAAGACATTATGAGATCAAATAAAAACTCCGTAAAACTACCGTTCTCATTTGCTGTGTTACTTCACAGAGAAAAAATAGAATAGTTTGCATTATCAGAACAGGTGCCAACAACATAATAAATTATATACACATTTTCCGCATTTCAATCAGGAAGGTCTATCTCCCTAAGACCTGTGATAAATCCTGGTAATAGGATACAGCATGAATGAAAATATGATTAGAATAGCTGGGAGAAGAGATCCGTTTAATAACATATTAACTTGTCACTCGTACCATCAAATGATGTCAGCTTATGTTCCCCTCTGCCGTGGCTGCAGCAGAATGCATGTGGCGTTAGTGCTTCAGTGACTAAGTAGGACACTACAAAACGCTCCTTCCTCATCCGTCTCTTTCAGCAGGAGCAGTGAGCCCTTAGATTTATGTGCACATGATCAAATAAGAAGCTCTGTTTTAGGGATGTTCTCTGGAGAACCTAAAAAATCCTTCCCATTAAAAAAGGTCATTTGTTGATGATGGCACGTAAAGAGTCATTTTATATCACTGTCCCTCTTGAATGGGTTTCCCTTCAGACGTTGCAATTCAAGCACGTCGTATGTGAACAGAGCTGCAAAAAGCTGTTGGGAATTGCTGATTTGCATCTGTAAGGCAACAGAAAAGACGGAGTGAAAAACAGTCAGGCGCGGTAAAGAGAAAGAAGGAAGGTGTTTGAACTGGGATGGGTGTTTGGATGAATATGGAAGTATCTTATTTGCGTTTACTCATGTATGAACGCAGCAAGGTGAAGTCTTTCTGCTGTCTAACCGCTAATCTACACAAAAATGTATGGCATCCAGAGGGTTAAATTGGATTTTTTTCTGGTGCCGTAGGTAAAATATGCATTTAATTATCCCGTCTTTACATGAAAGGTCTTACATTTTACACAGCTTTAACAAACATGCTCATGAAGGGCTGGCAAGACCCATACAGCCCCTGAAGTCTGGAAGCAAATTTACATTTTGTTTACAAGCAGCTCACACAGGGAGGGTGGACCAAGAGCTTCCTGACTGGTACAGTAAAGGGCCGGATGCTGAACTGGACTAGGCAGACAATGAATTACATTATGAATACAGAGAAGAAAACAGCACAAGTTAAAGAGAAAGAGAGAGGAGATAGATGAGGGGTGGGTGGTGAAATATGGTCTGACATTCAAATTACAGTTTTCTATAAGTTAGCTTGATTTGCATACGTTGAATTGCAAGTAATTTAAAGCGGACAATGTTTCCTTATGTAGCTGCTGTGATATGTAAAATGCATCAGTTCTTAACCGAGAAATCTGTGAAATTGTACATAACATATGGTACTATATAAATTAGCATTTTAGTGGAATTACTGCATTGCAATATGTAGTGCCTCTATCAATATAAACAATTCCTGCTGCATGATGAATATGAATACTGTCATGTTATAAAATGTATTGTTCTTGCTCTAAAATCTGATTGAAGTCATTGTAAATACACATACCACAAATGAAAAATCTATTTTCATACACCTAGTCATTAGGCTGCTCAACAGTCGTTACACAGCCTAGTATAGTTAAAGAGATAGTTCACCCAAAAATAAAAATTCTGTCATTAACTACTCACCCTCATGTCATTTCATAAGACCTTCGTTCATCTTCAAAACACAAATTAAGATATTTTTAGAGAAAATCAAGAGCTTTCTGACCTTTTTTTGACATGGAAGAGAAGAAATTGTTGAATCAGTGAAATCAGTTCAGTTGAATGAATAATTTACTGATTCACTGACAGTCAGAGGCTAGGGAGCCTTAGCGCTCAATTCTGATGTTTTTGTATAGCTGTTCACATTGTTGTTTTAAATGTGTGCACAGATCATGGCTCTGAACTGACTCATATGCAGTGATGGGAATAATGGCGTTATAAATAAACGTCATTACTAACGGCATTACTTTTTTCAGTAACGAGTAATCAAACAAATTACTGTTTCCCCCATTACAACACAGTTACCTTTACTGACAATAAAATGCGTTACTATAATTGAGTTTGCTGAAGCGGTTTTCATCCGAGTAGGCTCTCTCTCAGCCATAGGACCTGCAAAGCTTTGCATCGCATTGCGTTATTCTTCTGAGGTCAATTCTGGCTTATTTCTCTCTGCGTGTTTTCTTCCAGAAACAAAAAAAAAGTAGCCGAGATGAACTTGATGAATGTTCACGTTTGTTTACGGAGGTTACCTACATGTCCGAAAGTCTCATGTGGATGTTTAACATTTGAAAAGTGGAGCCGCTTATTGGCGTGATTACATTAGAGATGAGTTTAGATGGGAAAAACTGGAGCTCACGTTAATATCATACGGATGACTTTATCAGAGAATATTTGTTTTCGATGTGACTTACTTCATTTAAAAGTAGACATTTTAAGCTTTCTGTATATAAGTATATTTCTCATGTCTATAAAGTAGGTATTCGCTGTGATTCAGGTTGTTTTATTTACGTGTCAGTACAGAGAGGTGACGGAGACCGAGGCAGCAGAGAGCGCACCCTGTTTATTTTCTTTGTTTTACAAAAGTACATTGTTTTGTTGTTATTATGACTATACACAAATAAAAGTAGAACCTTTGCAGTTTCAAACGATACCTTATTCTTATCTGTGGGATGTTTTTCATATCCGTGGGTTGAAGCGACTCCAATAACGTGATATTTAGCCTCTGGAAGGTGTCTCTTACATTGTACCATTTTTTAAAAAAGTAACACAGTTGTTACTTTCCTTGGTAATTAGTTACTTTAATGATGATGTAACTCAGTCACTAACTCAGTTACTATTTGTGAGAAGTAACTATAACTAATTACTTTTTTTAAATTAACATGCCTATCACTGCTCATATGCGCAAAAAGACAATACGAACAGGGTTGCCACATTTTCACAACAAAATCTGCACAATTGCTTCTCAAAAATAGTGAAAAACTAGCCCAATCGCATTCACACAGGAGGTAAATATTAATGGGGTTGCTTCAACCCATGTAGTTGAAAAACAACCTTCTGCAACAGTAAAAAAGAAGCCGCAATTCTGCGGGAAAACTGTGGACTTGGCAACACTTGCGCAGTGCGCTGTCATACGGAAGTAAACATGTAGGACATAAAGTAAGCAATTATGCATTTATTTATAGTGTGATCTGCTGCAGAAACCAGCAAAACTATGCACTGGCAATATGAAAAAATAAAGACAAGGATGTGACAGAGTTTTGAGACGATACGATGTGATACAAGCCTTTATGTTTTGCTTGTATATAGTGTTGTCACTGTAATCCTTACGACTTATGACACATCACACTTCCACTGACTGCCTTTCACAACTGTCTTGATAACTTTTGGTATGTAAAATCTTTGAAGTGTCTCCCATGAGCGCAAAATCATGACGAATGTTGTCTGTATCAGATTTAGTAGCAACCACATATGGAAGTGGAACAAATCAGATTCAGTAAGACCAGATTCCCTGTGGTTTGTGCTGTTCACACTGTCATGAGAAAAACTGGAAAAACTGGAAAAAAAAATTGGATTTGGGCCATATTTGCCAACAGTGTGAACATAGCCAGATTGACTTTGAGTGTGGCACGGCTTTTATACAACAGTTCAATAAACAAGAAGTTAATACTAAGTATTCCAGTTTCTTTTCTGAATAAAACCTGCATCAATGAACCTGAGCAAATCAGTTTAATGAATATTTCCCTGACTGCAGAAAGAATCGCTGACTGCACCTGCAGAATGAGTTGCTGGCTGAATTGGAAATGGCATACTAACTATGTATGGAACATTCAACACTGCTATCTTTTATCATATTGATGTTCCTGTAGCTTATTAACCCCTGAAAGCAATTACCATATTCCATGGTGAAGAACTTTATTTCAATTACTTTAATAGTACAACTAAAACACCCTGATAATTTTATTATTTTAAGATCTACTGATGTAATCTTTGGACCAGCAATAGCAGCTTGCTCTCAAATCTGTATTCATACTGCAGTAATTTTTGTAGTTTTGTTTTAGCATCAAAAGTAATGGGAATATAATAAATGGCCTCTGGTTAGACTGCATCGGAGAAACTTCAGTGTAATAAAATGTAAACGATAAATCAGCTTAATGCCGTAACTGTGGGGGGAGATAGTGCTGTGTGAAAGTACTGTACCTCATTAGTTTCTGCTCTGTTTTTCTCTCTTGATTGATCCCACAGTATCGGATGCCATCTTGTATCAGATTTTTCCTATGTCAGCAGATGAAGGACTCATTTCATGCACATCGAGTGCTGATAAAAGCGCTGAATGCAGATTTACATTAAGTAAATGTTACTTACTAATTTTGGCCTAAATAATTTAAAGAACAATTTATGTAAGTGCCCTTGTTTTACATTCTACTGTATGAATATAGCAACAATGGCAGGGTGCCCATCAAAATGACCTCAGTAATGTAAATGCAGAATAAAATAAACAATGTAATGTAAAATATGCTTAAATTTTGAAGGGTTATTGTTTTTTACAATATTTGTCTGAACTTAAACGTAATGCCTATCACAACCCATTCTTCTCCTGAGAATCCACTCAGAAGTTTGACAGCAGCGAGCCGAGTGTGTGAGAGCTGTAACGTCTCATCTTAACACGTCATTACATTTTCAAAAAGGAAGACCATGATTGTCTCAATTATCATTAGAGCTCATTTGTGTTAGCCGCTCAAAAGGGCTGGCAATGGCTTTGAACACAATGCTCATTATAGCGTCTTTGAAGACTGACGTAATTAACGCAGGATTTCCAAGCAGGTGCTTTGCTTGTGTGTTTTAGAATGGATAGGGTGTGTGGAATCTTCACGATGGTTTAACAAAGTCCGCCATCAGTCATTTGAGCACATAGTGAAGCACACAGCTGGATTCACATCAGTGTCATGGAGGGTAAAACAATACAGCTAAAATTGGCATATTGTAAGATGGATAGAGGTAAAAGCTTTCTTAAGAAAACTAAAGGAGATTATAAAGCACTGTGTAGAGTAAACATATTAAAGTAAAGTGGATCTTTACTATGAATTATAAATGAATAGAAGATTGTACAAGATCATTTGTATGGAGGAGGTTGTTTTAGAAAATCTCAAAAATGCTTGCTTTATTCACAAATGTACTTAAATTGAATTCATTTGACCATTTTTACCATGATTCACTGGTAGGCTAAAAAACTATCATGGACAGCACTGTTACACAACACAGATACATTCAAAATATACACAGCATAAAAGTAAACTACAATATAACTGTGATGAAACTGCAGTTTCAAATAAACAAATAAATAAATAATCAAGGCTGGATTTATTTGCAAATATTACAATTTAAAATTACAGTTTAATATTTTAAAGTGTAATTTATACCTAAATTTTCAGCAGCCATTACTCCAGTGCTGACTAATATTTTTCTGAGATAAAAACAACCCAACTTGGGTTATTTGGCAACCCAGCGCTGGGTAAATATTGGCCAGAACACATGCTGGCTTATTTTGACCCAGCTGGTTGGATTAAATGTTTTTACCCAACATGCTGGGTTGTTTTATTTAAGTTAACTATTGTTTAACAGTTATTATATTGCTGGCTTAAATGGGCTGGAAATTACAAATCACACACAGAATTATAATCAAAAGATTAACATTAATTATTAAGCAAGAACACCCATGGATAAAAATATAAGGTGAATACAACATAGTTTACAATATTACATTTAAACTCATTTAACAAGCTTTTTTAAAATAAAAAATGTAACATTTAAAAATAGCATTTCAATTTATATATATTCAACCATTCTCTGTAATCACTTTTCACCAAAATAGTGCTAATTCTCATGCCGGTGTGATGGTGGAATCTAAGCCAGTGATGGGCTGCTGTGCGATGGGGGAATTATTAACCTCAGACTGCCGCCTCGCGTTTCACTCGTAGCTGAAAGATGCAGTGACTGACTTCAAAAACTGCCCATAAACAAACAGGGCTGAGATTAGAGGACATATTTCAGCATCATATTAAATTCAATTCGGTATTATAACGAATAAAATCAATTTATCTTATGCAAGGCAAAAGGCGTTTCCATCATGCAGAACGACCACTGCTGACACAGCTGACTGACATCTCGTTCTTGTATGTTGCGTTGCGAAAAATAATATAATTTACAGCACAGTAAAGACTTTATAAATGAAATAAAATGTATACAAACCTTTATTTCACCAAAGAAGTGCACCAAAGAAGTGCACCAAATCGGCGGCGCCTGGAACTACTCTTTTTCTTTTAAAGGACGCAAAAAGGCCGTGCTCTGTCTCCGTCGGAGACAGGCTCAACCCAGCAGTTGGGTAGAAAAAATAAACCAATATTTAATATTTAATAATATTTAATAATATAAAATGACCCAGCAGCTTCATTACAGCAAAAACTACCCAGCACCCAGGTAAAAAATCTTTAAAACAACCCAATAAAATGACCCAGCAGGCTGAACCCACTTGGGCTAAAAAAAAAAATAAAAAAAATAACAAAGCATTTTTTAGAATGCATGATGCTTTTTTTTTTTTTTTTTTTTTTCAAGATTTTTTGATAAACAAAAAGTTTAAAGGGGTCATAGATTACAATTTCTCCTTTTTAACTTTAGTTAGTGTGGCTCTTTGAGCATAAACAACATCTGCAAGTTACAACACTCAAAATTCAATGCAAAAGGAGAAATAGCCTTTTACAGAATTCGCTTTTTAAGGCCTACAACAACAAATGGCTGGTAGGGACTGCAACGAGCTACTTTCTGCGTTAGTGACATCACAAACCCTGAAATTTACATAAACCCTAACCCCAGGAACATGCAACTACCCATAATGGTAAGAGGCGTGATGTTTTCGGACAATGTGCACTAGGCACTTAGCAAATCACAACACACTGGGCCAGCTAACCAATCTAATCCTATTGCGAAGGGAGGAACCAGGAAGTCAACAGACTTTATTTCCTAGACTTTTGAATATGTGTTTTTACTAAAAAAAGGAACTAAATGTGTTTAGAAGTAATTAGAAGTCATTCGCATTACAGCAAAATAGAAATCTTACTAAGTACCTTCTAGAGGACACACTAAATGCAAAAAGTCCTACTGAGTGTGGAACTACTTATACAGTATATGCATAGACTTAATTTATGGGTGGGACGGGTGGGACATGTCCCCACCACTTTTTGCCAGGCTCGATATTGTCCCCACCACTTTTTTGAACATCTCGCGGCATGGACGTACTTAATGCTGATGAAACATTCCTTTCTGTTAAGGAAGATGCATAAGATTCTGGCGGCTGCATGGGGCTGGAATCTGTTGTTTCTGAAATCATGCTTAATGTTCGTTGCGATGTTAGTGATGGAATTTTCTCAATGCGGCTCGTGCTCAGTGTTCACACACGAGCGCTTCAATCTATCGCTTATGACTATATGTTGCGGAGACTATCTTTTCATTCCGGTTAAAAACAAACAAACAAAAAAAAACAAAATACACAAACGTGTAAAAAAAATTCATGTGATGGCGGATTAGAACCCAAAACCTTTAACTCGCCTGACGAAAATTCTACCAGAAAACCATTTGGGACGACAAACAACTGATTCTTATCTTTATTGATTCTTTGATTCTTAGTGTTTATTCACTGACATGAATTACCTCGGGGCTAATAATACATATTATTATAGTACATGTAAGAATAAAACTATCATGTTAAAAATTAATGTCAACACATCAACTCCCCAAACTGACTGCAGATGGAATCACTCACTGCATTTGCAGAATGAATTGCTGGCTGAATTGAATTTCTTTCCCAAACTTTTGAATATGTGTATTTTTACTAAAAAAGGAACTGAATGTTTTTAGAGTTAATTAGAAGTTATAATTTACATTACAGCAAAATAGAAATCTTATTAAATACCCCATAGAATACACATAAAACACAAAAAGTCCTACTGAGTTTAGGTACAAACCAATTTTCAAGGATGTGGAAAGTAAGTGTGGAAAGCCCTGTCACTGTATAGACTTTCAAACCTTGCAAACAGTATCAAACAATGTATGATTTATTTTGATACTGATCCAGTATTTAATAGTAGAGCCACATCAGATGTGTTTTCTTGGATTCTGTACAGTCAGTCAAATATTTGCCTGTGCTCAGAAAGTATCTCCCCGATGGCATAAGCAACTACTAAATGAGGTGTTTACAGCAACGGCAGGAAACTTTCCAAGGTTAGAGCTTGTGCAGGTGGGCAGAACTGCACAAGGCCCGAGCAGAAAATCTCCTCCAGGACTACATCAAACAAATGGGTGTATAAATCCCTGATGAAGCTCAATTTCAATTACAGGTGTCTCGCTTGTAAATCTTGTGTGTTTGTGGAGTACACGCATTAGGAATGGAGTAATTAGACAGCCAGCTGCCAAACTAGCTCAGAGAGGAGCCAGCTCACTCCCCGCAGACGTGATCGTGGAAAAAAAACAAGCCATACCCAGGGATCGATTTTAGAGGAACAAAACCATAATGGCTTAATGTATTAGTAACTCTTACACCTCAGTGTTTGCATATAATCATAATGCATATAATATAAGTTCACCGTGCACCTCAGTGTTTGTTTTGCTAAATGTATAGATAGTGCTTCAATGCACAGGAATTTTCTTTTCTCTTTTCTTTCTACATTTTTACAAAATAAAAATTAAATGATTAAGTAAAGATTAATGGATAAACTTAACAAAGATTAAAGATTAGTGACAAGTTGTAAATTAGTTAATTTATGGCACTAGAAATCATGTAGTACAGAACGGCACTGTCAGATCAGGTAAATGTGTTAAATAAATGTCATGGCATTGAGAATATTTAATCAATCTCATTAATTAAATACAATTAAATTAAGCTATACAATTTATTATAAATTCTATTTACTAAGATAAACGTTTTTACATCATAAAACCATTCATAAAACACCTTTTTAGATGCTGTCAGTGTTAATAATTTACATTTTAGTTTCTGTGCAAGCTGTAAAATGTATGCGTGCTTCAACCACACTATACATCCTACAATAATGAGATTGCGTTGTCCAAAGAGGTCAAGAAATGGCAGGTTAGCAAGGCAGGAAAGCAATAGTGTTCCCCAGTTATTACAGACCTCCTTGAATGCTCAAATGTCCTGATTGTCATGTAAACCACCTTCTCACCAGCAGCAGTATCAATTGGATGAGCTGCAATGAATGAACATGGGAAGCAGCACATGTCAGACTGCAACAGTCATCCATATGTATGAGTTTCATATGTGCGCTCTGACATTCTGTGTGCTGAATCCTTGCCTGACCTTGTTGCCCTTATTTCCCATTTTGCACTCTGCTTTTGGATTATTCATTCTTGGGTTGGTTGTTGGAACCGTTCAATGGATTTTGATTACTGGATTATGGATTTGTGGAATTTGTAAACTCTGCACATGAATCCTAATCCTGTCTCGGTCACAGTTACATTACATTCTAACACGTCTTGCTTAGGAA